>MIQA02008195.1:0-17828 GCA_001887855.2 Sclerospora graminicola | reverse complement strand
CGGACATTGGCGACACAACTAAAATAGTCGCCCCAGTGCAAAGAGAGCTCTTTGATGAGCTTCAGGCGACAGCCACCGGGACACAAGAACACGAGTACGGTGAACCCGAGTGGGCGCGCGTCTGGAACACCATGGAGGTGGTATGGAACCACCAGCAAGAAACAACCTTTCCATATGCGGATGCGGAAGAGAGGGTGTGGAGGCTGGCAGCAGCGAAGGAAGGAGTAGCTATAATGCAGCTGCTAGAGTGCTTTAGTCACCCCCATCGAATTATTGAAGGTATGAGTAGTGAAGTGATGCACATACTGACAAGAACTTGGTGGACAGAATGCTGGGAACCCTGAAGGTAAGTATGGTCAGGACTTCATTAGACGGATTGAAGACTGGTGTCGACGAGTTCAGACGGTTACAAGTGATCAGCAGAAAGAAGCAATTCGGCACAGTCGAGATGACTGGAATTTCATCAAGAGCAACAAGTATGGAAATAGCTATATGTGGAACTTATGTGCACCACATTACAAAAAGATTTTTGCCTATATGGCAATATGTGCGCACATATACCATACACAATTCGCGGCGATACTGGGAGAGGAAGCTATGCCGAATGAGAAAATAATCCAGAAGATCATTCGTCTCGAGAGGGCGCAGAAGGCCATCGCAGAGATGAAGGATTTAACCAAAAGGCTTGGAGAGGAGGACGCAACTGTGTGGCAAGATTTCGCTAAGTATTTTGCGAAAACACTAACACCTTTAACTGCATCGACAGGGGGTGAAGCAAAAGGAGCTGATAGAACACGATCATCCACTAGGGAATCAGAACTGGATCCCCTTTTGTTCTACTAAGGGCAACGAGGCAGCAGATCCCTGTCACCAAGAAGTGCAACGTCTCACTAACTTATTAGATGCGTACAGCAGAAGAACAATAGTAGAGGTTGAGTGCAAGCGAGGGGATGAACCGGGGAAGAAGGTTGCGGGACATGAGGAGAAACGATTACGAGTCACAACACAGAATGTACGGGGCTTCAAGTTGCAATCACGGCAAGATTGGCTCCAAGTATGGAGAAATAATCCGCTGTCTCAGCGGGCCGATTGCACGGTTATACAAGAAACGCATATTACAACCGCAGCAGAAGCAGAGGAAGTAACAAGTGCGTGGGAGAGAATGTGGAACTACAAAGACGAGACTAGGAGATTGGCGTATTGGAGTATTTCTAAAACCAAGGCCTGTGAAGTGGGAATCCTTGTATCACCGGAGCACGGCAAGAGAGCACGGCCATGGAACCAGAGTCGGTGGTCGGAGCGCATCATTGCAGTGGAGTTGGACAATTGGAGGATTATAAACATCTATGCTCCAGCTGATACTAACACTAATCGGGCTCTTTTTTTAAGGATATAGGTGGATGGTACCCAACACATAGCGGCGATGTCGTCTTAGCCGGGGATTTCAACTGTGTAGAAGCGCCTCAGCTGGATAGACGCACACCGGGGAGTGACACGAAGACAGAGTGTGTCGAGCTATCAAGATTAATAGCATCAGCAGGATGGTACGACGCAGCACTAGCCCAGCAATCAGTGTGGGATGCAGAGCAGCTAACTGAGAGCATGGAGTACACTTTCTGGAGAGGTGGAACAGCTAGCAGGCTGGACCGAATATACATACCAGCAAACAGGTACGACTGGGTCGAACAAGTGGAAACAAGCACGCCGTTAGTACCCTCAGATCATGAGGAGGTAACATTGTTACTCCGTGAACCGCATACAAGACAGCAAGTACACAAAAGGCACCAATTCAGGCTTCAATACCCGGTTATTGGAGCGAACAGGCGACGAGTGGTAGAAGAAGTAACAGCAGAAGTGCAACACAGAAGAGGCGGAACATACGATGCACATGTACAGTGGGACCGACAAGTGCAGCTGTGGACTGCAGCAATCATGAGGGTCAGGAAACGAGTACGGCAAAGAAGAAAACGAAAAGCGGTACAGTTATCTCAGTCTCTCTTCGGAAAGGTAACATCAAGAGACCAAATATTGGGAATAGCAGCAAAAGAAGCCCTGCTCGACAACAAGGTAAGACAAGGACGGAAATTAAGACGTAGCATGGAGACTATGCGATGGTTGTTCAAACGCACTGCAGTTTGGGAAAGTAATCAACATGTCACAGCAATCAAGGTACCAGGGACACCTATGCGTGAGATGGACGAGATGAGCATTCCGGACAAATTCGCCCAAGTATGGAAGGGGGTGCTAAGTCGGAGACATAGTACGATAGCGTTGGATGAATTAGAACCTGAGTTGGATCTACTCGTCACATTTCGCAGAGACAGACAGGTAACGGAGACGGAAAATCGAATGCTGATGGCGCCAACTGACGAAGAGGATGTCCAATTTGCGCTGCGGAGTCTGGAAAGAAGGAAGGCGGGCGGTCCAGATGAACTAAACAATGATTTCTACAAGGACTTTGCGGGGGAAGTGATTAGTGACTTATGCATCGTAAGCAATGCGATTCTACAGGGAGATGACCCGCCTCGGTCATTTTTGGAAGCGGTCACTATACCGCTCCGAAAAAAAGGAGATTCCGATAATGCCATGGATTATAGACCGATTTCGTTATTGCAAACAAGTTACAAGATTTTCGCGAAAGTTTTAGCATCTAGGCTTCAACGGTTTTTAGGGCGACTGATCGGGGACACGCAACAAGGTTTTGTGCACGGACGACGAATGGATCGAGCGGTCGTTCTGATGCTGGACATGCTGGAGCAATTTCGTCAAACTCCAAGAGTGAAGAGTGCAGTGACAGTGGAGGTGTGTTGTTGATTGACTTCGCGAAGGCATATGATACGATCGACAGGACCTACCTCATGCTAGTGCTCAAGAATTTTGGATTTTCGCAACGATTTATAGATGTGATGGGCAAGATTCATGAAGGAACCACGGCAAAATTCTTAGTCAACGGTGAGTTATCAGAAGCGATCCCGGTGGTATCAGGCATCCGGAAGGGATGCCCATTAGCACCATTACTCTTTATCCTAGCGGTCGAACCGCTGGGACTGGCAATTACTCAAGACAAAGAAGTCGAAGGACTGAAGCTAGGAAACGCAACTATGCACTGGGAACATCGGTTCTCTGCGTTTGTCGATGACTCTACCATTTTCTTCCGTGAAGGTAGGCATATGGAACGAGCTCTGAAAATTGTAGAGAAGTTTGGACAGCTATCCGGCTTACGGATGCAACCAGCGAAGAGTCAAGTGATTTTGCTAGAAACTGATAATTATCCGAGGAACTGGTACAAGGTACCAGTATTGCAACCAGGCGAATCAGTACGGTACCTCGGATATCAGATCGGAAATTCTCCACTAACGGGTAAAAACTGGACGGGGAGAATACGAGCTATACAGAGACGACTATTGACAGCCACTAAGTGTAGCACGTCGGTAGACGAAAGAGTCACACTGTTCAACGCGATTGCGATCCCTGCTATCCTGTTCACAGCTAAAGCGTTCCTACCTTCAGAGGAAACGCTGCGAGAGTTGGTAGCGTTGCAAAAGAGGTTCATATGGTGCAGAACGACGGACACAGAAGGAGGACGACACAAAATCTCTCCTCTACTACTGTTCACCCCGAAGAAGGCAGGTGGATTAGGGCTTATCTCTATACCAGCCGCTATACATACATTGATGGTGAAAGAAGCGACAATGTGGCTGCTAGAACCGATGGACCGCTATAACATTGCATGGAGAAACTGGACGCAGCTCAACAAATGTAGTACTTCTAACTTGTGGTTTTCTTCCTATGACATAGGTACGCCGGAGTGAAGACTACACAAAGGAAGCGCGGTAGCAATGATAAGAAGTTCTATTGCGGATTCGCTGGGTCCAACAGTAGAAGAACGAAACAGACTAAGGGAGTACGTCAAGGAACATCTCTCTAAGTTACGCGAGCGATGTGATACACAAACAGTAGAGCCAGCGATTGGAGTGTATCATGACGAAGCGATATCTGTGACAGCAGAGTTAAACACGACGCCTTGGCATGGATTGGGGCAAGGACATTTAGTGCGCTTTTGGGGAGAGTATACATGGTTTTCGAATCCGTGGATACGGGACTTATCGGCGTGCTATCTATCCAACAGGAAGTATGACAGATGTGTTAAAGGAACGATTGTAGATCTCCGCATCCAGAAGGTGTCAGAAAACACTTTTGAGTGGAAGGCGCAGTTCAAGTCGGAGAAAGGACACACCAGGGCGAAGATATTGCGTTGGCTACTAACGATTATTCTTTGTTCACTGAGGGTAGCGATAGGTCAGATGGTGGGGGAGCCAGGACCATTACGATTAATCTGGTCACCCAAACAATGAATTTCTATGGAATGGAAGACGCACGACCGGAGGTTGATCAAGGGTGTTGATGATAGGACTGGACATCAGTGCGTATTGCAGCAACGACAGGACAGTTTGTATTGGGACTGCGTCAAGTCAGCAACGAAGGATCAGAAGTCAGACTACGCTAAGGAGACTGAGTGGCCGCATAGTTTAGTTTTCGAAGCACACCCGGCCATATATGGAATTGTGTGGGAATCGAATGCGGATGTACGGACTTCATCGATCAAACACTGGCTGCGGAAGACTTTTCGAGGACTGTATTACAAGATCATCACGAAGTCATTGCACAAAATTGATACCCGATGGAAGTGTCAACGGGAAAGAGACACGTGGAATGGATTTATACAAGATCAGACCACACAGGACGTTTGGAGGCATGACCATCTGTTGTCCGATTATCAACGTTGGTGCTTATATCGAATGGCCACGTTCCAGCTTAATTGCTTTTACGATGGATATTCATCACAAGGCGGGTGCACAATGGACGATCATTGTCTAGCACCCGGGAAAGGGGTCACACATATTGTGTGTGGGTGTACGCGTGCACAGAAACTGTGGACACGCGCTTAAAGCTTATTGAACGGTTGGTTGGCAAAGGCAGAGGATTTAAACTCATACAAATGGCATTTCGTCACTCGGCAGGCGCCACCTTTATCACCGGTCATTATGAAACGACTCAAAATTCGATGTGGGCACCAGGCCCAAGCGTGTAGCAAGGAGATGCCCAGACTATGGTGGGCATTTTGTTCGATTGGCGCGACGTGGCTATGGCAGCTTCGCAATGAACATATTTTTCAAGGGATAACAAGGACGGCGCATGAGCACCTGGGTTTTATGTGGAAAAAGACCTTAGAGCAATTGCAAGCGGTCATAGAATTTGAAAAGAGATGTACAAGTTCAAGGCTCAGAGGAATCCGGCTGCAGATATGTCTCGAAAGCATCCAGGGAGAGATGCAAGACCGACCTATTGATCGTCGAGAATTGTTACTTTCGTTGCGACGAGAGGAGTATCGATCAGAGGAAGGTTTACACCGATCTAAGGAATTTTATTGTATAGCTAATAGTTAAAATTTACTAAATAGACTACGTTTTACAACAACAACTCTCCTGTGTGTTTGACTCCTCTCCTGTATGCCCCGTGTGTTTCACTGTTTATGTGTGTTTGTCATGTTTTTTGTGTGTTTGCCACGTTTTTTGTGTATTTTTCACCAATTCTGTGTGATTTTTATATTCCGTCTAGCACGTTCATGCTCGAAAAATGTTCTCCAATCGCCTGACTCTACGCAGGTATAACCAATTTTAAATTTTAGGGAATGTGACTCAAATTCGAAAATGTCAAATGGTTTTAAATGGTTTTACATGTTGTTTAAACGGGAATTTATGGTAAAATACGACTAAGTTACGGTTACTGTGCTTTTATTAGCTCCAATTGGGTTACATTTTGAATTGATCAAGTATCTTAATCTCACGATGGGTAGAGACTTGCTTATGATAATGGCGCACCGCGATCTAGCAAAAACCGTATAATAGCCATCACATTTTGTGTGATGTCTGGGACGTCGTCATTTTCAATAAGTTTTACTTTTGGATACTAGTAATTCATCTTATCCATTGTCTGAAATTTCGGGATGTAATGATTTCTAGAAGCAAGCGATGCAAATCAATTTGATGTAGGAACTGATTATCTAATTAGTTGATAAAACCCAATACACCAGCATTATCGAAACAAGTACTTTAAATTAAAAAAAAATCCCGCTTTCGTGAGTGTAATCAACAAATGGTGCTTGCCTATTTTAGGTCGTTGCTGGGATACACAACATCACTTCAAGAATAACACGCCCCCTTGTTAGCAGAGCCCTGCATTGGGTACCTATACCCATATCCACCCCGTTGCCCACCCATATCAATGGGTTCGGGGTGGTTATGGGTAGGGACGCCCTAGAGTGGGTGGGTAGATTAAAAAGAGCGGAAAAGTCCCATATAATAAAAACTCCATATACTTTTAAAACTCCCATGAATGCACACTGCCCCCCAGCAAGAAGACCCGTATTCACACCGAATCCATCAAATCTGTGTACGACATGCCAAAAGATGATGTCGATGATGACGATGTTCCGGTTGGCCAACTTGCTGGCGACTTCAGCACTCGCATTGGTATTGAGTTCAAGTCGTACATGGCACACACGGTGAGCGACGCTGAAACGGTACAATTAAAGGTAGAGGGGGAGTTCAATGTGCTGGCGTGGTGGAAGGAGTATGGAACTAAGATGTTTCCGATCGTGGCGCGTGTTCACGCAGTTTCTTGGCTGTTCCGGCGGCAAGTGCAATGTCGGAAAACAACTTATCCGGTGCGCGTAACACTCTCACCCAAAAGCGGAGTTGTTTGAAACCGCGCGTCGTTAATGACTTAATGCTCCTGCGATCCAATCGAGATATCACAAAATAAAACAGACATTTCATCGGTTGTTTCAATGGGTACTGTAACTCGGGTTGGAAGGTCGATGGGTATTGGGTGGGTACCGTTTTACGACGAGACATGTGAGTGGGTAGGGGGTGGGCAAAGCCTGTCTAAATGAATCATGGGTGGGCATGGGTACCCACGCCTAAGGCGTTGCAGGGATCTGCTTGTTAGTCATTAAAGCGCAGCTACCGTAACTTAGTCGTATTTTACTATAAAAACTTCGTGTAAAAATGTTTAAACAAAATATAAATATTTAAAACCATTTGAGTCGTCTTTTGGTGAAGTTTTTGGATTTGAGTCACCTTTTGGAATATTCCCTTACTTTTTTAATATAAAAATAGATTTCCGGGATGATAAATGGCACGAAAATGCACCCGGAAACGCTCCCCCAAGAAGACGTGGACATCATCCCTGAGGACGAAGACAGGACCCGTTGCCGCTCAAGCGGGAGCAGCTATGAGAACGAAGACAAGAGGGACAGGGAGACAGGGGTCTCTGGCGGTGCATTTTTCTACTCTTTCCACAAGAAAGAGTAGAAAAATGTACCGCCAGAGAAAAAGAAACATCAGTTGGGCCTCTGCTGGAAGAAGTAGAATTTACAAGTTGGGATGATGTAAATGCATTTATGACTGTATATGTAGCGCGATCGCATCAGGCGCGAACGATGTTATAATTGCTTTTATTATTGTTGAGATTAATCTGTTTACTGTTTGTTTTACCATTACAGATGCGAGCACTGTTCTATTGTCTTTATTTGTATTGCAATTGATTGTATTGATGCTGATACTAATATGTTTACCGTTTGTTTTACCATTTCAGGTGCGAGCACTGTTCTTTTGTCTTTATTTGTATTGCAATTGATTGTATTGATGTTGATACTAATCTGTTTACTGTTTGTTTTACCATTTCAGGTGCGAGCACTGTTCTATTGTCTTTATTTGTATTGCAATTGATTGTTTTGATGTTGATACTAATATTCTCACTGGTAGTTTTACCATTTCAGGTGCGAACAATGTCCTATTGTCTTTATTTGTATTCCAATTGATTGTATTGATATTGATACAAATATGTTTACTGTTTGTTTAAGGAACCTCAGCCGGTGGTGCAAACAAATGCCGTTACGGGTGGAAACATGAATGAGTCGGATGTGCTACAGATTGGATCTTACAGTGGAGATAGTGATGAGTGTGTAGCGGTACCGACTAAAGATGTTGAGGAAGATGATGCCCCACATATAGTATAGCGGCGTAAATCGAGAAGTCTTCGAGCCACTCAGGCTTAGATTCAAGACCCACTTCCATGGCAAAAATACCGCTAAATTATGCAATCTTGCGGTTCTTTCGCTATCGCTATTTAAGTATGTGTTTTAGTTTTCAGTTCGAGATTAAAAAAAATAATGGAAGTGTATCGTGTTGTTATCCATCTGGTTGCAGATTTATTTGCTAAGTGTAATGCAAGTGGATAACATTAGTGTTCTGTTCATACGAGTTAAAGAGTGAGGATTAGTCAGGTGAAGCCACCCCTCTGCCTCGAGTCAAGACCACAATTTTAAACTTTCTTTTAGCATTAGAAGAAAATGACCTCGATGGTTTTGGCAACTGCTTCGCTGCATACAAGCTAAAACAATATTGAGTGGGGATGGCGACAGAGTCAGGTGAAGCCCTCTTTGCCTCGAGTCAAGACCGCAATTTTAAGCTTGCTTTTAGTATTAGAATAAAATGACTTAGCAGATTTCCAATGAATGGATTTGACACGTGCTTGGTTTGACTGGATGGCTAGAGCGCCCTGGTTTTCCCGCCATGTCGGTATCCAGCTATACGTATAGTCATGTTTTAAGTCAATCTGTGAATTTACCGATTCCGTCCAATCGGTAGCAAATGCACTTTCTCGTGTCCAAGGGGGATTCGGTAACAGTATCTTGCCTTTTTCAAATTCTCTAATTGGGGGATATGTGTCCCTTTTCATAACATACATCCTAGTTTGCAGAAGCATAATGATAACTGAGCAAAAGCTGACCATTGCTATCCCTAACATATGCTAAAATACAGTGGAAAAAGACGCGGTTATTCCGATCATCTGGTTGCGACTTTGACTTTCAGATGTTTTTTGGCCACCGTTTTCGTGGGTGCCTGTCTCACCAAATTTGAATAGCCAATCAAAACGCTTAGAGAGACACCAATTGCTATTATTATTTACATTAATAGTAGTGGGTTTCTGAGTTAATACCGTTGGGGGTCTTCGAGTTAATGTTTCACCGAGAAATATCCGATGTCATGTGGAAAAACACCTCAGGAGAATTTTTTTTGTTTGGGTGGGAAATGACAGCTTTCTTTTACAAGACGATCAATTGAATTAGAAGGGTATATCAAATTTTCGAGTAGTTTTCCTGGTGGGAATACGGGTAGAAGATACAGTAGGCCAGAAATGTTTTGTTGGAGGGGGCAATTTTCCTCGACGCAAGTGTCGTTTCCGATGTGCAGGCCTAGGATGTATGTTACAAAAAATGCCAACTATCATTATTAGAGAATTTGAAAAGTCCTAGTTGAAAACAGCCGTTTTGTTCAAAGAAAGACCCTACAATTCATAATTAAGGACCTTAAAATCTTAGCAGTATTACGAACTTAATCGCTCTGGTCAGGGATAGGAATGTCGCGTACAATGGACATCACTGCCACTTCGTGCGTCTTCGCAAACTTAGGATGCTAATGAAATTGGTAAAAATGCTACCTCATTACACAAAAAACATGAAGTTTTTGGAGACAGTGGATCTGCTGCGCAAATCTGGTGCGAAGAAGAAGAGTATACGAAAATACATCCTTAAAAACTCCGACGCCTCGCCAAGCGCCCACGACATGAGCAATTTAATAAAGAAACTGAAGATATTCGAGCTAGGAGTGAGGTCTTCTGCGGACAGAGAATGGATGAAAGAGTTTTGCGAAGAAAGACCAGGCAACATAGGACGCATCTTCACGGAACGAGTCTTTCGTCCATGGCATAAATCCTGGACCGCTGAATCAAGCCAGCTTGCAGTTCTTTTGTTATCGCTATTTAAGTATGTGTTTTTAGTTTTCAGTTCGAGCTTAAAAAATACTGGAAGTGTATGGTTTTGTTATCGATCTGGTAGCAAATTTATTTGCTAGGTATAATGCAAGTGGATAACATTAATGTTCTTTTAGGTGCATGGTAATATGCATTCGGAAAAACTTTAAGTACTTGTTTGGTGTCGACATATATGAAGAATAAGCATAGTCAATCTAGAAACCACTATAATTATTATTTAGGAAGTATTCGTCTAGCAATGGAGGAGCAGTTAGGAGAGCGAACCGAAATTTTTATCAACAATAGGAACCTCCCCACCACATCCACAACGTATAAGACATAGCCGTAATGAAAGTAATGTATACAGTTTAAGCGTCAGATACGTGAAACTAACGCTGAGCTTACTGTTGTGTCGTACATGATCGCTAAACCAGCCATGCCAAAGAAGTCCGCCACCCAGAACAGACCCTTGAGTCTATTAGCAAGCAAAGGCCACCCCCGCCGCGATCGTATACAAGGTTATCACTGTTACGACAAGGCGTTATATCATAGTACATTAAATGCTTGTCGTAGTTTTGATTTTGTAAGTCCTACTTAAGCTCAAAAGGAGATTAAGAGAGTTGGAGTAAATGGCTTATCTCGGTACATTTACCCTTTTATAAGAAGTATATCTCTTATCTAATAAAGAAACATTACCCCTTGTACTCTTTGAAGAATAAAAAGACACAAGAGAATTAGTGGCATTGAATCCTCTACACTTGCACTGATGTGTGCATATAGACATAAAGTGTCAGTGTTTCTACTGAAGTATAGGAACTCAATTTGGATGACTCTAAATACATAATGCTTAGTGTCTCTGATAAAACAAAATATAATGGCACTGGTTATTGTTACCGACTAGGGCACCTCACTTGGACACGAGAAAGTGCATTTGCTACCATTGGACCGAATCGGTAAACATTAATCGGTAAATGTACAGACTGACATAAAACGCGACAACACGTATAGATGGATACCAGCTTGGCGGGAAAACCAGGGCCCACTGGCCATTCAGTCAAACCAACCACATGTCAATCCATTCGATGCAAATAATTTTGAATTTAAACTAAGCAGGTGCCTAAATCTGCAAAGCCATTTTCTTCTAATACTAAAAGCAAGTTTAAACTTGTGGTCTTGACTCGAGGCACAGGGATGGCTTCATCTGACTCAGTCGTCAATATTACTTTAACTCGTATGAACAAAACATTAATGTCATCCACTTGCATTATACTTAGCAAATAAATCTGCTACCAGATCGATAACAACACGACGCACTCCCATACTTTTTTTTAATCTCGAACTGAAAACTAAAAACACATAGTTAAATAGCGATAACAAAGGAACTGCAAGCTGGCTTGATTCAGCGGTCCAGGATTTTTGCCATGGACGAAAGAATCGTTCCATGAATCATGAAGATGCGCCCTATGTTGCCTGGCTCTTCTTCGCAAAACTCTTATATCCATCCTCTGTCCGCCGACGACCTCACTCCTAGCTCGAACATCTTCAGTTTAAGTAGCTCATGGCGCGGGCGCTTAGTGAGGCGTCGGAGTTTTAAGTATGTATTTTCGTATATTCTTCTTCTTCACACCAGATTGGCGCAGCAGATCCACTGTCTCATAAACTTCATGACTCAGCCCAATCGGTCGACTGAATACTGAGCTTAGGCAATCTGCAAGAGCCGGTGATTATGCTTCAAGTCGGAATTGGTTACCTCAACAACAAACTTCTCTTCGTTTTGTCAACATTGCACACACATGTTGATATACATACACCAATAAAAAAGGTACAAACTAGCACATTTTTATTTAACAAATTATATACAGACATGTACCAATAATAACATGCACACGTACTCCTGCTTCACATCCCATGCACCTTACCTCTTGCCGCACTCGTTTGCCAGATCCTCGGTACTTGTACTCTCCATCGTGTGTACATTCAAGAGTGCGGACGTACACCTTCCACTCACTCGGAATGATTTCAGCATGCGATTGGGTGACACGAATACGATTGTTTCGCTCTTCAGCAATTGTGGAGGAGCGCCATCGAAAATGTTAGAACATAAGTTAGTTTAGTTATTACCATAAACATAAATAGAGACAATATGACACCGTTTGCACTTGAAAAGATAATACAAATAGTTCAAATATTAGTATATTACATATTAACTAATATGATTCGATTTAACCCCTAAGCAAAGAGTCGCTCCGCCACGTGTCGGCGGTCATTGGGAGGACAGAATTGACAAGGCCCCCTGTAGCTAAACTTATTGCTGGTTGAGACGCGCATAGACGCACATTGGCTCACCGGAAGTCCCCCGACGGGATTGCATTAGACTTTCCTGTCCTCACAATCACGTTTACGTGGTTGGAACACGTTTGTTAATTGGAAATGTTGTGGAGATAACTGAGTGGGTTTACTGTGGAACATCGTGATTATAACGTGGTTTACGTGGTTATTGGCTATCTCTCGTTATTGGCTGGTCCGGTGGGTTGAAGTATCCCGACCGGACTTTTACGGTACCTTATACACATTACCATCCCGAATCCGTCCCCCGGTGAAGATTTCCACCGGAGCAACTCTGCCTCGAAGAAGTCACTTTCCCGGGCCTGATCGCGAAAACCTATTTCATCTAGAGTCCACCTGAGTGAGTGTAACCACCGTGAACCAATGGGTACACAAGGTGAGATGAAGTTATAATTGGATTCTGTCGCGCATGATGACCGGTCGGAAGACCGGCATAATCGGTCCAGTCATTCTAGTGATGACTTGTCCGATCCGGAAGTCAACCAGGATTCGCGGTGTACCTTTGGTCGCCCGGGCCAGTGGGAATCTGAGTTCCACCAAGAACATGGATTTGGAAATCGGCTCCACTTCAATGGTGCACGTCCCCAGAACTTGGTGGGTAACCTCTGAAGATGAGAAGGATTTAAGAATCAAAGTGGAGGAAAGTTTTTCGAGTGTATTGGAGGAAGTCACATCGCCTCCGATAGTATCCAAGTCAAAAGGAAGCGATGGTCGACCTGGTCCGGTGGAGTGCCGGTCGAAATTAATGATGAAATAACTTCCCACGAGGCTCCGACCGGAGCCGCCCTGGGTTATAGTAAAACCAAAACTAATCCGGGAAAGGATCGAGGTGCCTTTCTCTATCCTTCGTGCAAATCTTTCTTCTTTTTGAAGAAATAAGTTGGAAAAGACCATAAAAAGATGGGGGCGGATCAATATGATCCACCTAAAAATATGTAAAATCCAAACCGAAGATGTTTGAATATGATGAGGAGAAACCCGAATCTACTGGGACGACTACGGTTAAAGTATATTTTACCTACGTGAATTCCATAATTTCCTGGAGACTAACCAAGTCATGAAAAACATTCGTCCCAAGCTTCTCGGAAAGTTGGAAACGTTACGATGACTTGAACGGAGGAAGGGCGGTGACCCTGATGGTCTCAGCCATGTTTTTACATAGACTATGCGGAGGATACCGTGAAAGATTTGGTTGGACAGTGTAATGACATTTTTAAACGGGGCATAGCCACCTCCTCCCTTCCTTGAAGCGTGTAATTCCTCTCCGGAAGAAACGAGACGAAGATAACGCTATGGCTACCCCCCCCACATCTCTGCTTCAGACCAGCGGTAAACCAAATCAATAACTCACCGAATCCAGCGAGCGGTTCGGCGACGGTATAACAGGTTAATATCAGCTAGATTGGAATTACGTGGGAACAGATGTGTGACGCTGATCAATGGAAGTCGCTCCTTCAAGAGCGGTCCCCAAGTGATATCTGCCATCACGATCATCTGCTGACTGATTAACAAACTTGGTTTTTATATCGAGCGGCGACATTCCAGTTTAACGTTTAATATGATGGATATTCATCCGCAGGGAGATGTATAAGTGTTCACCTTTTAAGAAGACATCCTGTGGGGGTGCAAGCGCGCCCAAGAATTGTGGGCGCGATTACTAAGTCTCTGGAATTGGTACCGAGTCAATGGGACAGACATCCACGACGATCAAAAACATTTTTCGGACGTCAAAGTGCCAGAAGTATCGAAATTACTAATGGGTCGAGTACGGAACATGTGTGGTAAGCAGGCGGCGGCGTGTGGCGAAGAGTTTAAACGTTTGTGGTGAGCGATGTGCTCAATTGGTATGGCAAATGCAAAATGATGCGGCACATAGATTTATCGACAGGTTCTCAGAGGATCCCATGGAATTAATACGGAACAGTACCACAGATACAAGTAGCCGTTGAATACGACAAGATCTCGCCGGCTTCGAGGTTAAACAAATCAAACTGCAAATTTGTTTGGAGTGTTTCCAAGATGAATTGCAAGACTACACAAACGATCAGCGCGAAGAAGGTAAAAATCACGGGAGAATGGACAAAACAAGACTAGAAGATGGCTAACATTAGAGATTTTTTTCACCGGATTTCACCACATTGCATCTCTGTGAGTGGTCGGTACTGGCCAATGTCATTTCGGCTTTAGGTGGAAAAAAATGGTTCGTCAGGCTGCGTTACAATCTGCTAGACATTGAACTGGCGCTATAATTCCACTATCACCGTCAAATTGATTGGTAAAAAATATTATTCGACCCGCGTACCTTTTTCTTATGATACTAGTATGTGGACTATTGTGTGTGTTGATTAAACTTAACGTAAAGGTTCCGCTGTATGTTGTTTTCACGTATCGTGAATCTATCGGAGCTATTGCCAGACAAGCTGTCGGTGACGCTCAAGATCCGTGCCAAGGTGACGGACTATGTGATTGAGGCACTGCGTGCCGAGCACTAAAGAGAAGATGATAAGTCACCAGTTAAAGTGACCAAGACATCGCTTGAGAGTGAAGTAAGAGGTAAGGAAAGATAGCGACGAAACGAAAGTTTCTTCAGCCGACATGACAACCGAAGCACTTAGCATTATTCTCGAGAAGGATATTCGCTGGATTTTGATAAATTGTCCTTTTGAAGAAATGACTACGAAAACGGTGAGAAAGTTGCTGGTGAGTCGTCTCAACACCTCAACGCGTCGATTAAAGACGGCGTGGCACGCGTGATTGCATCCATGGAGGAAGAGATGAAGCAGATGCAGGCGACGCTGCTTTTCTAGCAGCTTCGGAAGAACAGGTGGCTGTCCCGACGGAGAAGGCGGCGAAAGGGGACGTCAAGACTGAAGTTCACGAGATGTGTTACTCCTGACGCCGTGGTTGAAAAAGAATATGCAAGTTTGCATTGGAATCTTTGATGATCCTTTGGTATGGGAAGCTAACAATCGTGATGATGTAGATGGCACTGACCATCTTCTAAAGAAGACAAATAACGCACGATGTATCCAAGCTACGTCAGCACGGGTACGTTGTTGATGTTACTACACTTTTTGAATTGGTTTGCCTCAATAGACTCCCTTGGTGTCACTCTTAGGAATGACAAAATTTCTGCGAAAGCACATGAGCCCCGGCAAAAGTAATTAAACAGACAAATGAACAGTCCTTGGACGGTGGTAGGCTTCTTGTATGATGGTTTGTTCCTGTTGTAGCACTTACGCAACTGGGCCTTCGTCGTTTAACCTAGATAGGGGCACGAATCAGCTCCGGACTCTAAAATCTCTATCGTATTTTGGGACAACATAGTGATGGCATGGATGAGCAACAGCTTTAGAGCAAACAGCTGGCTGCCCTCGAACAGCTGTACAGCATGTCCTTAGATACCAAAGATATTATCGAATCCAAGGTGGGCATTCCTGTCTCCAAGCTGCGCAAGTCGAGGTACGAAGGGTCCTGGTATGAGGCTAATTTCGTTTGATTCTGTGCACAATTAGAAACCAAAAGGTACCAACTGCGAAAGAAATGGCAAGCGGAAGTCATAGCTGAAGCGACATGATGAGCACGTTCAAGAGGACGATGCGATGACCGAGACGAGTGTAGGAGCTACTCGATTCGATTTTTTTTTGTTTAGGACAGTGAAAGCGTTTTCCGGTGGCGATTGCTAGGACACTTCATGTTGTTACTGTCGCTCGGGAATTTAATTGCGAATAAAGTGAGTTCCGAGTCAATTAGCAAGCACTTTATGGTGGCCTTTGGTACAAAAATCGTGTTCCATGAGACTATTAATTGTATTTTAGGTTTCTGCCTATCACATTGGCTTTAAACCGATCAGTGATCACCGCATCATTTTGCCCCGTCATGTAACCCTTCGTGTAACCCAAAATAGAATTGTTCCTTATTTCAATCAATCTCTATCGCGGTGAAAGGTTGCGGTGAAGAAAGTTGCATTATTTCTTGGGAAACATTATTCTGACCCTCTCGAATTGATATATCAACCCCCATTTACAAAAAAGGACGCTGCATTTCTAAGCTTTCTAAAATAATGTTACAGTAAGTTACCGCTACTTGGTAATTATTATTGGGAGCGGTGAACACCCCCCCGTGCCATTAAGTAGGTACAACATATGAAGTCATTGGTAATTGAGCATTATTTTCTTGTATTCTAGTATTTTTTATATGCCAAAAAGAATTTCGCATAGTGATATTTGCATATCTACGCACAATAGGACCGTCATTTTTAGCCGTCTTTGTAGCAAAAGGAAATGCAACGATTCAAAAGCTGACAATATCTTCTCTGCATTGACCTGCATCAGGCTAATTCTTGGTGCTAATCGGGCATTCAAATGGTAGACTTAAGGTGTGTAGATACCAGAGCTGCGAGGGCTATCAAGTGATCAATTAAGGAACGTTCATAGGCCAAATATTCTGCTCTTTTCTCTACATCTGCTTTTTATGGAGTGGATATGCTTTAATGCTTCCATTTTACCTGCAAATCGTTTGAATCTTGTGGTGAAGCAATCTGACAAAAAGTTAAGAATAAGGTGGACCACACATGCCCGTTGATTGGTAACGATGGAAACACCCATCAAGATAGGACAGTTGATGGGTGAGACAGGCTGATTCCATATACGATGAAAGACGGTTGACAACGGGCTTTTGTAGTGTGAAGATATAAGCCAAATACCGTTATTGCGCCTGGTCCCGGATATTAATGGAATGGCGAATGTCACGGTCCGATCGGATATTGGATGTTAAGTGGAGTTCACGTGAACGTGCACGACTAGATCAACCGAGACAAACTGGAGATACGGCATCAATGGCGAAGTGATATATCAGGAACAGCAGAATCCAGTTATCGGAATGAGTCATGAACGGTACAGATGTTGAAGTTGGATGTGATATGGATATCCCGGCCCGATCGGCCGAGTCACTTAACTCCGCCCTAGAATACGAAGATCGGGTACAGGACAGAACTGGGTATACTTATGACAAGTGGTGACTGGTGATAGTGCGGGTCTAAGCACTTCCTCACATTAGCTTGCAGGACTAAGCACACACTATTAAAGCGGATAAACAAGTGTGTTAATAGCTTCTAGCCGGACTATAAACACTTGGTACTACATTGTTAGTACTAGCTGCTACAAGTGATTTTCTACAGGTTATGAGCCCAAGGAATCACGGGCTTTAATCGCGTATTATTACCAGACACAAGTGCTTTAAGTTTGATTTTTCTCGTTCTCGTTTTTCGTGGATTGTTGGAATTTTATTTCTTTTCTCGTGTTGAAATTGTGGTGAAGCGATCGGAAAATATTGGGACTGAAGTGGACCACACATGGCCGTTGATTGGTGACGATAGAACACCCATCAACATATGACGGTTGATGGGTGGGAAAAGGTTGATCACGATTAAGAAGAAAAGGTGACGGCCGACGGATATTCACGGCGTGGAGAAATCAGCCAAGTATGGTCGTTAAGCCCAGTCCCAGGCACTGGCGGAATGATGGAGATCACGATCACGATCGGTATTACAGTCACTAAGTGGAGTTCACGTGGATGAAATAAGAAAGAGTGATTGGTGACAT
>MIQA02008194.1:0-10935 GCA_001887855.2 Sclerospora graminicola | reverse complement strand
AAATTCACCAGCCACTTTACAACAGCGATAAACAGTTCATTTCATTATTTTTTTAATCCATCAATATATCGCGATAACCATTTATTTGTCTTTCTGATACTTCCATGTTCGTGATCATATCTTCAGGTTCTCGATCCTATCTCCATTCTTCCCAGTAGGTTGTTCCATATGCATGTAAATATAATTGTTATAAAAAATGAATATGTTCATCAACTCCAAACCAGCTAAGTTTAACCAATTCGACTTTGTTCGAATCGATTCCGATAATTGATCGTAGCAATATGCCGATCCAGGCTATTAGGATTCTTGGTCGCCTCTTCTTTTGAGTTTGCATATCTTCGAATCGGTTACGCCTCACCCGATCACGTTCAAACTCTCGCACTAAGGCTCCACAATTGAGATCATTCGTTCGTCCACCGGGTGCGTCGTCATTAACCTTTTCCACTCGACCAGGAATTCACGGTGGCGCAACGTCGATCGCGTTGGACAGGGTGTGCTGCAGTGCGACGGAGATCGAGTGCAAGGAAGGTGCAGGTAATTTAGGTAGGGTACTCAATTTGGGTAATTATTCTTTGCGACCCTTTTGATAATCGATTGCTCTGATTGACTAAAACACGGAAAAAAGTGACCTGTCACTTATGCTCGTCAAAATGACCCCGATGTCGCCGCGCTTGCTGCTGTCTGTGGCAACATCAGGGCGATCTCTAAAAAAACGGCGATTTTGGTCCTTTTATTGCTATGGTGTTAAAACAAAATGTCACGAATTCCGAGAGTATTCCGTGCTGATATCTCCCCAAACAGCATGTCGACATCAAAATCTCCTTCAGGTCCAAGTGCTGCGTCGACTTTTGAGCTCGATGCCTCCTATTGATCCGGAGCCGCAGCACAAACAAAACAAAGAGATGAAGACAAAGACAGCTGCAAAGATCATGAAAGAAAAGCTAAAGAAGGATCTTGAGACGGCTAGAAACCTTGTACGACAAATTTCGTGAGTGCTCTGGATGTGAATAATTTGAAAAGCTTATTGTTATTCTTCAATTTTCAGCCAGCACATCAAGTGCTGAACGTGCCGAACGTAATCACGGCTGCCAGAATTCTATCTACTCCCTACCTAGCGTATTTAATCGTCCAAGGAGACTACGGATCAGCGATTGGCTGTACGACATTATTTATTCATTTTTTCCAGATCTATTCGAAGACTAACAATGCATGTGCTTTTTTTTGCTTGTTACATTGTAGTATTGGCAGTAGCTGGTGTCTCCGATTGGTTGGACGGATTCATCGCGAGGACTTACCACCAAGAATCCATTGTTGGCTCGTTCCTCGATCCGTTTGCAGACAAGTTGCTGGTCGGCACTCTATCCATCAGTATGATGTGGTCGGGGCTACTTCCAATGCCTTTAGCTGCTCTCATCTTAGGTCGCGATGCAATGCTTATTGGAGGTACATTCTATCACCGTTTAAGGACAAAGGACGAATCGTCAGGATTTTTTGATACGTCGGATAGCGGAGCCTTTCAAGTCCAACCGTCGACATTGAGCAAGATTAACACCGTCTTACAGTTTTCGAGCTTTGGACTGGCGTTGACCAATGCGGCGTGGCAGATGCCGACTACCCCAGCGTTAAATGTGTTTTTGTACGTAATATTGTTGTTGTCACTAAGCAATGAGTTTTGACTGACTAGATCCTGTTTGTATATATATACATGTATATCGTCAGTGGCATCGTCGGTACCACAACATTTTTATCCGGATTTGAGTATTTGTATGGGTATATGACCAAAACGGGTGCTTTTAGACCTTTATCAAAAGCTGTTGAACGTCCACTTCGCAAGGCAGTAGAACGCACGGAAGCTGTCATAGAGCGCACAGAAGCAGTCGTTAAGCGCACTAAAGAAGTGATAAAGCGTCCTCTCCAGAGTAAGAAAAGGTTGAAGAAGTAGAAATTCAAATATATTGCGCCGCATAGCTGCTCACAGAGAGACGTTCATTCTAGATGCCCATTTCATTTCTTTGTTTCCGGCTTTGCTTTGAGCAACACTATTGTCCATGCAGACACATCTAGTAGCGAAAGTACAGACCAGTGTCCTTGCGCGATTCGTCCTTCTGTGGCAGACCGGTCTCACCCACGTCCCGCAGAATCTTAAAGCGCTCCGTGTCGGCTTCGTACTCTTCAAAGCTCTTGGCGCACTCTTCACCGTGTTGCTGTGCCAATTGCGTGTATTCAGCCGAGCATTGTTGCATAAACTGCATTTCCTCGGCAGTGAGATCACGCAAGTAGCGGGCGGGGACGCCCGACCATAGCTGACCTGGTGGCACTTGCTTCCCACTCGTGACGATAGAACCGGCTGTAATAATAGACTTTTCTCCAACCACCGAGCCGTCCATTACTTGTGCTCCCGTGCCAATGATACAATGATCCTGAATAGTGCAAGCGTGTACGATGGCAGCGGGACCGACAGTTACATTGTTGCCAATCTTCGTCGGTATGTCTTTGTGGATCTTGGCCACGTGCACGACGGCTTGATCTTGAATGTTTGTATTTTCACCAATTGTAATGTGATTAACATCGCCACGCACTGTAGCGTTGTACCAGATGGAGCTGCCCTTCCCCACCTTCACGTCACCAATCACGGACGCATTCGGCGCGACAAACACATTTTCCTCAAATTTAGGTGAACGTCCCACGTTTTTCACGGCACGTGTCGAAGGATTCACTTTTGGGCAAAAAACAACATGAACAAGATGTCAATGAAAACGTGAGAAAAAAATGTGTCAAAAGCCACCATTTCCATCAACTTACAATGCTCCGTGTACGTGAGACTACCCTCTAACGAGACGCCGAGGCGGTCAATTGTCTGTCCCAGCGCTCGGATGGCTTTTCCTGTCTGCTTCACCCACATGTCTGTCGATTAGTTTCCGCTGGCCTCAGATTCGTGAGGTTTTTGGTGGCTCACACTATGAATAATAGTGTGGTTGTAATACATAAATTTCAAAATTCTTTGATATGCAATTAACCTAAAGTATGGACATTGTCCAAGGCGAGCACCTGCTTGACTTTGACTACTCCGTACGCGTGAATTTGGCCAACAGCTCGCTATGCGGAGATCGACAGCGCACGGTAGTACTTAAGCTACGCTTAGGGAAAGATGATGGATCAGAGCGACAGGTTGGTGGATCTATCTACCGATAAATGAACCACTCTCTCCTTACATCCTACCTACTTTGTCAGGTGGTGCTCGAGCTCGACGACACACAGCTTGTTCTTTTTCTTAATAATTGTGCTTTAATTCATCAGAAACTGTCCAACACTCTGTAGATACTAAAGTCAAAGCACGCATAAGCACCGTCGTCTATTCTCAACTCAACCTATTCCATCTGTTGGCTTCAACGTGTACCTTCCTATGACATCTGTTTAGGCTTTCGCCTCATGGTGTTACCAGTTGGACAGCTACGCAAGTAGGAGCGTTTCTGTTCCTGTACGTCTATGGCTTAGTCGTCCATAAAGAAGAAGTTACCTGAAGTTTTCTGCTCAACATCTTTCACCGAGTCGAACTTGTTGATACGTGGACGGTAGTTTGTGGGGTCTCGCCGGAAAGTGATTTCCAACTGTTTTAGGAACGTGTTCATACCTGTCAGTAGACTCTGAGGGGCGTGGGCCGTACACTCGATCCCCGGCTTACCATCATAGACAACGACTCGGTCAGCCAAGTATGTAGCCATGATGAAATCGTGCTCTACAACAAATGCCGTCTTTTTAGCGTGTAGAATGAACCGCTTAATCACTTTGGCTGCCAAAATACGCTGTTCGGAATCCAGATAGGCGGATGGTTCATCGATCAAGTAGATATCAGCGGGTTTACCCAGACACAAGATAATTGCCACACGCTGTAGCTCACCACCAGACAAGTGCGGCACAGCTTGATCGATAATATCGTCAAGGTTCAATGGCTTTGTCACATCAGTCGCAAACTGCGGGTGTACAATAGCTTCGCGAATGCGGCGATGTAGTAGTTCACGCACAGTTCCTTGGAACTTGGGCGCAATCTTCTGTGGTTTGTAACTGATCGTAGACGAATCGTAACGCAGGGCACAGTTTGCCATAGCTTGACCGTCACCAGACTCTTCCGCAGCCTCCATCTCGTCTGACTTGAGCAGCCCCGCGAGCATACGAATAAACGTCGTTTTACCCGTACCATTTTCACCCAGCATACAAATAATTTCCGAGTTCGTGAAATCGCCGGCTTCTACATGGAGCTTAAAGGCAGTATCCTTTTTCTTCTTGTACATTGTTTTGGTCATTGCCGGATAGTTGAACGAGTTGGCATCGCCTTCACCTGTGCCAAACTCATCGGCATTTTGCGACACCTTAAACGTCAGCTCCTCGGAGCGAAAACGCAAATTCTCAGTGGGTACAAACCCAGCGAGGAAAATGTTGATACCTTCACGCACACTAAACGGCATAGTAACCACACCGTAGGCTGACGGCGTACCATACAGCACGCAGATAAAATCAGAGAGATAATCTAGCACACTTAGATCATGTTCTACACAGATCACATAAGAGCGAGCGTTGTCGTCCACCATGGAACGAATCACAAGCGCAGCCTTTAAACGCTGACGGACATCCAAGTACGACGACGGCTCGTCAAACATGTAAATATCTGCTTTCTGAACTGCAATCACAGCGATAGCAAAACGCTGGAGCTCACCCCCCGATAGATTTTCAATTTCACGGTCTTGAACGTGCGCTAGATCCAATTCGTTGAGAAAGTGATCGAGCTTTTCTTTCTTCTCGCAACGAGATGATAAAATTGCATGCACAGTTCCTTTCGCAGCCTTGGGAATGTTGTCCACGTACTGCGGCTTGGTGATGGCCTTTAAATTGTCCTCGAGAATGCGCGTAAAGTAGTTTTGCAACTCGGAGCCTCGAAAATGTGTCAAAATCTCCTGCCATTCAGGTGGGGCATCATATTTGCCCAGATTCGGCTTAAGCTTGCCGGCAAGAATACGAAGTGCTGTGGACTTTCCGATACCATTCGTACCGACTAGACCCAGGACTTGGCCTGGACGAGGCATTGGCAAACGGTGGAGCTTGAACGTGTTGGCTCCGTAACGATGCGTTGTATTGTTCTCGGAGATCCTTTGGCAGGTTGATGATATTAATTGCCTCAAATGGACACTTTTTGACGCAGATACCGCAACCAATGCAAAGC
Organism: Sclerospora graminicola; assembly: GCA_001887855.2. Taxonomy (NCBI): domain Eukaryota; phylum Oomycota; class Peronosporomycetes; order Peronosporales; family Peronosporaceae; genus Sclerospora; species Sclerospora graminicola. The sequence continues at coordinate 5,720 of MIQA02008194.1, read as the reverse complement.
TGCTCCGAGATAAACGCTACTTTACTCTTGGGGCTCACTTCAATGCAAAGTTTGCCCATGCGCACCACAGGGCACGACTTTTTACACTCTTGACGGCATTTCTTTGGTTTGCACTTATCCGTGCTCACAATGGCAATACGCGTCAGTTTGTCCGACATTCTCTTCCTGCCTTGGTCCTATATGATAGTGACTCCCCGTCGCACTTGATTTTTCTATGATCTTGCACTTGGCTGGCTCAGCCGTAACCAAACGTCAGATTCTTATTAAGTACGATGTATTAATACATGAATGATTTAATTGACAAATTAGACAGGATTTCTATGCTTTGTTGCTGAATTCCCTCTAAAAAGGTAACCTTAAGACACCATGGCTACACCGCGTGCGGGGCACTGCGGCAAGTAAAATAAGGCTGCATGTATACATTAATATATATCAACCTACTTATTGATCTAAAATCATTGAAGATGGCGCTTCGGTGGCTGCTGAGTCCTTCTGCTGAGATTCCAGCACATTATGTTGTACCTGATCCTTGAGTGCCGCTGCTGCCGGCTCAATCAGAGTAATATTCTTCTCCAGTTCGCGCAGATCGCGCGCCTTCGATTTCGCCTTGCTATCTTTCATACGGATTTTGTAGAAAGCAGCCTCACGCTTCTCCTTAATCTGCGTCACGCGCTCAATAGCGTGTATTGTGGCACCCATGAGCTCCCGGTCGTACTTTACAGCCCGATGACGCAGCTTGTCAAAGTCAAACGTCGTATCGAGAGCCATTTCCTTGCCGGCTGCCTTTCGGAACGACTTGGTCCATTTAACCTTGCGCGGGTTGCGCTTGCGATTAAAGTTCTTGTGGCACTTGGAGCGACAAAATCGAAAAATCTTGCTGTCATTGCGCACGAACGTAATGCCGTGACCCGGGTACACGGGACTTGAGCAGAAGTAACACGTGTGGATTCGCATGGACGCTGTTCAGTAAGTTTGGACAATGGATGGAGGCCCGACGATCACTTATAGGATTGTGTGGTCTACATATTTTGTGATACACCAGAACTTTGATTGGGGATTTTACAGACTTTTTTGAGCAAATTTTTGACTGAAAAGCTGTATTGTCTGTCGCGTGCATGAATGGCGCAGCCCCGACGCTATATATCATCTAGATGTTACTGTATTAACATTTGCTTATGTGAATGTACGCGCTCTCTTATACGCGTGAGCTAGTTTTTGTTATGAGTTCGCGTTTTCCTTCGAATAAATTGTGCACTAACCTCAAGCTGTCATATCCAATCCATAGACGCTCGAAGAAAAGAGTAGTCCGTTCTGCAAATTAATACGGAACCTTGAAGCACTCGAGTTATTTCTTAACCCGAGAAGAAAGAAGATCACTAAGCTCCATTCGACCCTTGGTCTCAGACTGGCGGAGATCGTCAGCAGTTAATACCCCTTGTTTCATCTGAACAGATGCTTCTTGCTCAGCAATAGCGCAATGCTCCTTAATGCGTACTGATACAGCCGTAAGGTTAAGGTCCGTCACATCGGACATGGTGCTATCTCGCAAATTAGGTTCCCGTGCTGTTCCAACCGCAATATCCGATCTCGAATGAGCAGGCAACACTTCGTCCTCCATAATATTATTGAACATAATCTGACCAGGAGGAGCCCTAACCTGGTCAAACGGAGAGTAATTGGGTGGGTGAATTGTGGGTGTGGCATCCAGGCCCACGTAGGTACCTCCAGCAGGCGTTTCAATACTCTCATCATGCGATGCGATATCTTCAGTGGAATTGTGATCCAGGTTTTGTACCGGTCCGACGTATTTGAGGGGGCTGCCTTTCTTCGCTGCACTAGTTTTGCTGCGTCGTTCGAGAGCGTTGAGGTATGTGCTACCGCGATCTTGACGAATAGTAGCTTCATTCATACTGAGCATAGCAAAAACCTCAGCTTCCCCATCGCTGCTGACCACTGCAACTCCACCGCCTGCGTGAGCTCCGGTGCGTGAAAAGCCAAACAACCCTGTGCAATTTTTGGAGTTTTGCTTTGACGCTACCACGGGTTTTCGGTTAATTTTGGAGCGTAGCGTCACAAATCCAATGACGGCCAACGCAACCACCACGATACCACCAATGATGAGCATACAGATGAGTTGGGTAGACATCCCTGGCCTTTTCGAATCTCCTCTCGATGTTGAAAACGGTGTCGCGTCGGAAGTAGAGCGCGAGAAGACCTGAACCTTTAGGAAGACTGCGTAGTCGTATCTTTGAGACGTAGGCCTGCTGCTGGGCAAGATTAAATGTGCGAGCAGGATGTAATCTCCAGGGTGATCGAATGTTAGCTCTGACGAGTCAAATGCTGCGAGACCTTTTGTAAAGTTAAGCGGAATGTTAGTTGTGTTTTCTTTCAACTGTGATCCCGTTGTCACAGGGTCGCAGTCTACGCCGACGGGGCATGTTCGCAATCGCGAGGCTACGATCTCGTAGTAGTTTTGAGAGATACGGTCGAGTCCGAGAGATAGATTTGTCAGGCCAAATTTATTGGCTGCAAGGGAGCCGTTCGGCGCTAAGCGCTTCGTAGCGTTCCAAGAAATGTCTACCGAGTCGTACACGTAAACATTGGTCGAGGGGAATGCAATGGATAGCGTCAGTGGGCATTCATCCCCCTCCGCGCTCTCGATTTTCACCGAAGACCCGTCTACCGTATTGGAATAAATGGAAGTGTCGACCTTCCAGCAGTACGTGGTAGCGCCATCCATAACGTTATTGGTCGAAGAACTCACCGCCGATATCGCTGTAGCTACATTCAAAAACATCAATAGCAGCATGGCATGAAGCCACACAGACAAGTGCCTAAGGGCTGTTCTACCAAAAATAATCTGGCGCCGACACCTGCATGTATCCATTCTTCTTCCAATCACGATGCGGCGTGAGATGGAATCACTGATATTGCGTATGTAGATGGTTTCCGATGTACCTCCTCCACCCCGGAGACCGATTGTTATTTGACCTTTCTGCTAAGCCTTATCCCTGCGCTTTGATTTTGCTTCTTTATTAGCGTCTGGCTCGCTCAGTCAGCCTCAAGCTTATCCCGAAGGCTGAACACTCCGGATATAGGGTTAAGGCTAGTAGTTTGATTAGCTAACCTATAAGCCAAAAGGTGATTCAAAATTGAAAAACTTCGCCAAAAAGGTGTCTCAAATGGTTTTAATCATTTTTACATATCGTTTTACATGGTTGTTACCGTTACCACGCTTCAATAACAAGGGCGGGTAATCTGTTCCAGTTGGATTACAATTTGAGCTGATCAAGTATCTTAAATACTCTCACGATCGCAAATCGTTGGTAGAGACTCAATATGCTTAAGGCGCACCGCGATGAGCCGTAGAATGGTCATGCTCTTTTCATGTGACATCGTCATTTTAAGAGCCGTTTATTCCGGAATTTTTTTTCAAAATGCTTAAAACCATTTGAGTATTTGAGTCACCTTTAATGTTATTACAGCGCGACACATTTGCTTTTTAAGGAGAAAACGACTTCAGAATGAAATAAAATGTTTTATAAGGCACAAAAAACGTCTAAGTTAGGAGTTAAGCCACCATGCTTGGCCTCGTGCCAAAAACCAAAACGTCAACGACTCAATAGATTCATGACTTGTTTTTAGGTTCTTAGGCTTTAGGTATACTACCTCGACAATATTTGAAAAGCCGATTCTGCCAACAATTCAAGACAGGTAATTCAATTCTGCGTTGTGTAAGCACAAGTAACGTTACAGCAAATTAACTTACGGGTGTGCAACGCTGGCAAATCTTTCTGGCGTTTGTCCATAGAGACTCAGTATCAACTCTGTACGTATTTACACCATTTCAAGCCTAATTCGGCAATAAAAATTTGGAACGGCAAGAACAAAAGCATATTCTTGTCGATTAGTTCTTGCCGAATAAGCGCTGGAAAAGATGTACTACATGTAAGTTACACCTTTTCCTGTATTACGGTACTTTATACACCACACGTGAGGTATACGGTATAAGCAGTATTTTATACAGTATCGTAATACAGTGTTTGTGAATATTTCGGGGCGGACAGTTATGTCGCAGATGGTCATAAATAGAACGAAATGAGGTGCCCTCTATGCTAAGTTACATGTACATGCATTCAAGCATGGAAATTGGCGACTTGTTGTTCAAATCATACTTGAGGTAGGCTGCTAGGTTGGCGGCACAAGTTTTGTGGATGAAAAGTTCATTTGTTGTGTGGTACAACAATGCGCAGTGTCGCAGATGTTTTAAAACCGGTGTGATATCCGACAGCCGATTTCCAACAAAGGTTAGGGCTTCAAACACAGTGTCATAATTTATAGACCTAATTTTAGAAGTCGAAATGTTGAGATCAGGGTTTTAGCTTCATGAACGTTAGATTTGACTTGTATTTTGTATTAAAGAACATATGTCGAACACCTGGTGTGCATAAACAGGTTATTTGAGCAGCTGGATCTCGCTCGGGCCACAAACACCAAAGAAGACGATGTACAATACTCAGGCTGCTAAAAATGAGGCATTGTGCTACGAAAAAGTACGAAATGCCTCATATAAGCTTCGCCGGAGCACCTCATTTAACTAGGTGGATTTATAAGTTTTAAACTTACAATAAAATAGAAGCGTGCCCACATCGCAACACTCTTAGTGATCCGAGAGGTATTTCTACGTCTCTACGCAGGCTGTAGATCTTCTTCTCGTATCCGACGTCTGCTCTAACGTGTCAGACAACAATTAAGGTCTACCAAGAAAATGGTCTTTAACATTGCAGACTGTGCCAACATATTAACTAGTACTTTAGACAATGTGATCAATCCGTTCGTGACGCACGTTAGCGACTATCTAAACACTGAAATCACCGAGAAAGCACACCACACACCACACAAGCGGTGGTGAACCAAACGGTTCATGGCGGCTGCCGTCAAGCTTCGAAAAATTTCTCATCGGAAAATCAGATAATGGGTTTTAAAGCTAGTAAAAAACGACCTTTGCTTCAACCATATTTTCATTGTTTTTGATTTGTTCGTACCGCTAAAGATCATTCATTATCTTGTCTCCAAAACTGTTGTGTTTGGATCCATCCCGCAAACTTTTTGTATCCCATGGTACAGTGTGCCATTTGCATGGTATGGATCACGTTATGTTTAGTCACTCCCCCTCGTAAGGACAATTGTAGGCAATGCAGTGCAATACTTCGACCTACTTGAAGTAGTTAATATTGCTTCTTCGTCAAATTAGTATTTGTACACCGACAGCTTGGCGTGGACTCGATTTCATATTGGTTTGACATTCTCTGTGAGGTCTCTGCTGGTAATATATGAGATTCAGTATGGGCAAGGGGCTGCCTCATTTTAGAGTTGCAGAAGCCCTCAAACAGCCAGTTTGAGGTATGAGGTGAAATATCCTCATTTTTAGCACCCTGAACAATACTAAACGATGACTTCTTGCGCACCCCAGCTGCAATGCAGCTTCTTGGATTTTCTTGGAATTTCAGGCGGGGTGTTAAGCAAAAAAACTGCGTGGACCACTTTGTATGAGATTTAAATGATATTAAAGTTACAAAGTTCGCAGTAGTACTTAATAACTTGAATATACTGTACCGGTATTCACTTTTCACTAAATCGACTTGCGTCGCCTCTATCACTGGCGGCTATTAAGGCACTTCCTGACTCGACCGATATACGGGTTCGGGTCAACAGAGGGT
>MIQA02008190.1:0-20351 GCA_001887855.2 Sclerospora graminicola | reverse complement strand
TACTAATTGGACTACATTTATTGTATAAAATTTAATTTAATTAAATAATTTAATAGTATTAAATTAGTCAATAAAATAACTACCTGTGTATGTCCTAATCCTTGAGACTATTCACTGCTCTGGATCTTCAACAGGTTCAGACTGATTGGTCTTGAAGTACATGTATCCTAAGAAGTTTCTTCTCGCCGACAAGAGAGGTGCAGGGTAGTTGGTATAAAATCACTGGATAAGTGACTTCAGACGTAGTTTGTCCTTCCTTGTTGCTGTTTGTCGGTGCTCAATTGCAGTGCTAAGCACTACGTGGGCTCTTCCTTTGGTCTTCAGGAAATGAAGCACTTCCTGGAGCCCGTATCTTGCTGTGACCCTCGCCACATTTCCGGTGTCCTGAAAATTGGCTTGATGCCATTGTAAAATCGCAAGCTAGCCACGGTTAGCATCGGTAATCCTGGGTGACGTGGCCCCACCGGTAGTTTTGGCCGCCACCACCTCACTTTTGTCGTTCGGACTGGCTCTATTTTAGTCCAGCCCTGAATCCTGAGCAGAGTCCACCGCCGCGCTAGTAGCTGCGGACGGTGAACTCACTGTCCCAAGTCGGCGTGCTTCGGTCTGGGGGGGGGGGGCTAGCCCCGTGTTCAGGCCGTTCGTCCGCGTAAGTCCGTCGCTCCTCGTTTCCGTCCTGATCCTCCCCATCCTTGTTGGGTGAAGACGTGCCGGCAAATTCGAAACTTTTTTTATTATTAAAGTTTAAATTCCAATTTACCTGTGTGGGCTGTGGGTTGGGCTCAGGTCAACCTGCAACCCAAACCGTGCGGGATGGGTTTGGGTTTGAGCCCTTGTTGTGATGCATCCGCCTTGATTCATTTCTTACTATGACCCGCTGAGTCAGTAAAATTCGCTGGGTGTCAAACTCTAAAAAAGCTGCAAAGCATGATTAACACTAAACTACAGAAATTAATCCGATTCTCACTTGCTGCAGCGAAAAAGAAAGCCTAGCCTACTTGTTCCGTCTCGCTTTTCTTCTCTACGAACCCTTGTGTCTCCTTCCCTCCTCTAAAACTGATTCTACAACCACCTCATCCTGCGCGTCCCTGTTATTCATTGTGCCCACGGCTTCATCGTCTGCATCAATTACATCACCATCATGCACTATTGATGCATCAGCGATCTCGCTTGTTGTTGCTGTATCAAACGTGTTGTCAGCAGAAATAAGAGCTCTCTCAGTATTATTCACCCTTGAAGCCAAGTCGACGTCCTCTATCTTTACATCGGTATCGTTACCGTTACAATAGGATCCAGCAATACTCTCGTCAACTGCCTCGGGGTTTCCAAAATTACCAGCGTCGGGAGTACCAGCACCATCAGTTGTTTTTCGGGATTTTGGACTAACATCCTCAGCTTGTATAGATGTTGTCCTTGCGCCATCACCACTTGCTTGTATTGCCTTCCTATCTGTGTCCGAAGCATTGTTTGAAGTGGCCAAGGAAGAACTGTCAGCATTTTCCATTGCCACAACGACTCCGGCTTCTGCGTTGACGACAGACTCTTCAATATCATTAGTGTTCGCATTAGTGTCACCACCTAATGTCTCGCTATTTGCAGCCACTTCTCTGGTGCTTGAAGCATCTTCTACTGTTATATCCATGTTCGTACCTTCCGTGTTAGCAGAGGAAGTAAAATTCTGCGCTGCCTTTGGCACACGGACAGCGTCAGTCGAGATATCTGTAGGTAAAGCAGCAAATAGCTCTTCTTGCACAATAGGGCATTTCACCAACATCGTCTTGTAAAAGTATCGACATCCAGCAAACACAGGACTATTCCACAAAGCTTCAAATTCATCTAAAGACGAACAGCAGGTTCGCAGCACTCCCAACGTTTGTTTGATATACGAAGCAATCATCACGTTGTTACTGGCCTCATAGCCTGGTTTCTCAACCACGGCGAATAGAGATGACAAAACCATGACTGTTTTTTCATGAAATACAGGACAGGGAAAGCTTTGAGCCACTTGTTCCCGCTTGCGCTTTTTCGACAACGTTTCGCTCGAGGTAGTAGTATCGACTTGCTCAACCGGCTCGGCTGCCCCTTCCACAAAACGACAAATAGCTCCAGTTGCTTCCTTGGCTGCTTGAATGCGCTTCGTCAAAACGTCAACAAAAAAGCCGTCGACGATCAGTTTCCACACTTTTAGAGCTTGCACCTGCTCGCTAAGTGTCACCATGACCTCCCCATTCTCAGCAGTCGTTTGTCCGACGTCACTGACGCCATTACTGCTTGCGATAGCCAACTTTACTTGATCCAGGACAACTTCTGCCACTGCATGAAGCAAGACACGATCACGTAAGAATGATTCCTCCTCTGCTGAAAGCAAACGGTGTAATAGCTGCGACCCTGCGTCAATCTGATGGTCTACTAGGCATTGGACGGCAAATGACTTAACCAGGGTGCGAATCGCAGAGCTTGAGCGCAACACGTTGTTCCACAAGACAACATTTAAAAGATCTTCTTTCGTTTTCAGCTTCATTTCACGCTGTAATCCACCGGAAAATGCAAAATATACTCGGAGATCTACCATTATGCGCAAGAGAAGCGGAAGTACAACACGCATCGTGACAACTTGCGGGGCGCGCAAAACAAAGTCCTGCTTTCGAATCATACGGCGTACGCTAGATGGGTTACCGATTTGCAAAAGTTGCACGAGAGCCCGGCAGATTAAGTTATCTGTGGGTAGTTCTTTTTTCTGCCAACACACCACTAGATTCTTCATCAGAGCATCACAAATAAGTTGCTTTACAAGTGGATCCGACAAGACCAACGCCACATCTGCCAGCTGTTCTTCGCATAAACCTTCCGCGACCATTCCCGATTGGTCGACATCACCAAAGTCCTTAACTGTTACAACTCCCGAGCTCGTAAGCATGTTGAGAGCTTCACTCGTTGGACCTGTTCCAATTTTGCGACGCTTCTTGGTGCGAATACGTTGAGGCTCGCCACGCAAAGCTACCGCATTTCGCTCAATTATTTCGTTGCCACGCTTGCCGATTCGCTTTCCTTCTTTATAAAAAATAGTCGTGTCCGGATTGAAGGTGATGCAATTGCGGATCATAAGATTAAAGTCTGACGTAAACGCTTCAAGTGTCTTGTATTTGCCGCGCTTGGCTTTCTTCCGCATTGTCGACAAGTCCATTGGGTCCTTAATAATCTCACGATATTTTGGCACATCATCAGGCACGGGCTCTGCGAAAATTAAACGAGCATCAATTTTTTCAATCTTGTCGAGCACTGCCAACAGTTCGTTCACAGGCGGTGGTCCTAATACAACTTCAAAGCTCTCTTCTTCCTCCTCGGCACCGCCTTTCTTTCGAAACTTTTTATTTGACGGCAAATCGGATGTCCGCAGTCGACTGATGAATCCCAGCAACTCATGAAGCTGAGCGGTTTCAAGTGTTTGGTTCTTCAGCGCTCGATCCAAAAACCAAATGAATTTATGAAGTGGGTCTGTTCGCAAAAGTAACGTTGTCTTGTCACGCTGAAGGTTCGCAAGGTCATTTCGCATCGCACCAAGAAGCGCGACATAGTCTACATATTCTTTTGGGTGATTGGTCGTGGTGCTACCGGGGATGTTGGCAGCCACCACGTAACCGCGCCAAATCTCCAACGTCGAGAGATACAGCGATTCCGAATCGCCAAGCATTTCTACCAATTTCATCAATGCCGGATTATTACGTCGTCGTTCATCCGGCGAGTACAAAGGACGTCGCTCACCGCTGAACACTGACGCCGTCGCAGACGAACTGGCCGCATCAGCAGAGGACGGAACATGACTTGAAACATTCCACAAACTCACAGCTGTCGATTCCTCTAAGCTGCGCTTCCTGTGCTTGGTCCCCGATCGCAAGGAGCTAATGCTATTTTTCCTGGACAAGAAACGCTGCGTAGTCGTTGATTGGGGCATCATTGGATGATAGAGATACCACTCTAACTGTTCAGTCACATATTCGCGCGTGCATTCTTCAACTAGGAGCTGGAGCTCTCTCCTATCCACTTGCAAAATTTTTCTCTTTACATGGACAGGCAACTCCGCCAGAATGCGTCGGTTTTCTGTTAATTCGCGCAGATAAAGCTCGGGTGTTTCTTCCTGTCTAGCTAGCACAGCAATCGGAATGGCTCGAAGCTCTCGAAATTCAATATACGGAAACGTCTGCTCCAAGACATAGGGTAGATCGCTCTGTGGCAGATCTGCAATTCGCAGTAGCATCTCCTTCTTCATCTGATCCAGTAGCGACTGGTGTACACTAGAGCGCGGCACTTGTAGCAAATCAAGCAATTGCACAGCAGGGTTAAATGACGTTGACTTTTCTTCATCCTTGTTTTTGCTCTCTTTCTTGCGCACAAAGAGCTTTGTGTGCGCTGCAGCGATGCCGTGGGCTGCCTGAAACTCTCGAATAGCCACCTCAATGTTAGGTGCTGTACTCAATAGCTCCTTCACGGCAGCGCCACCTCGTGCGCCAATCAGCAGCTTCTCCGCCATGGAAGACGTCGACATTGATCGCGGCAGCTTGAGCTTCAGGCGCAGTTTCAGAGCTTCGCCCTCGCTCATGCTGGTCTCGCGTCCTTCTTAATTGCTGGTATCTTTAGCTGCCGGGAAGAAAGGGAAGTCCTTGAAGCTTGAAAACGACTGACAGGGAAACGCGACGTGCGGTGGAGAAGGCAAATTTTTAACTGACCAGCCTGTTGCACCAGTCGGGGTGCGGCGCAGTGCGGAATGGTAGGAGTGTGTGTTTAATCTTGATGATTGTAAGCAAGAGAAGGCAGCTCAAAATTCGTACTTACGATGACTCCGCCCTGCCCTACCATCCACAATCAAAAGCGCGCCAAGATACGCGAGCGGCTATGGTGTCAATTCGGAACGCTACGGTACGTCCATTGAGTAACGTGTTAGGTTGATGATGAACGCGTCTATATTCATCATTGCTACAACCATAGCGTGCAGTTTGTCGTGCTGTAACCAGTGAATGAAGCGATCTGATTATACGTGTTGTTTCTTCTTTTGCAGGCCGATGATCTTCTGCAGGTGCAGAACTCGAACCTTTGGTGTCTACCGGAGAACTACCAGATGAAATACTACTACTATCACATCATGACGTGGCCTCAGCTGCTCTACGTGGCTGAGGAACGCGGTGGAAAAATCGTTGGCTACGTGCTGGCTAAAATGTAAGTGCATTTTTTTTTGATAACCGAGAAATGGACTGACAATGTGTCGGTGAGACAGGGAAGAGGAAGCGTCAGTACCGCATGGTCACATTACGTCTCTGGCGGTGCTGCGCACCCACCGCAAATGCGGTCTCGCCACCAAGCTCATGCAAGCTGCCCGTACGTCCTTGTGCCTGAGAAGGCATCAGAAATAATCGTGATTGACATAGTAGTTTTGGTGCAGAGCGTGCCATGGTTGAGAGCTTTGGAGCTGCTTATGTGTCGCTGCACGTTCGCGAGGGCAATGTGGCGGCCATCCATCTGTATCGCAAAACTTTGAAGTACCAGTACGTAGTTAAAAGGCCATAATCGAGGTGTAAGATAATTAGACTAACGGGAAATGGCTTGATAGGGTGTATGACATCGAGAAGGGCTACTACGCGGACGGAGAAGACGCGTACGATATGCGGATGCCGTTTACAGAAAAATGCAATCAGGCATTCGCTTCGCAAGTAAACCGTTTTAAGAAGCTGCTGGCAGAAAAGGACAGAAAAGCTGCAGAAGAAGCGTCTGCTTGATTGCTGAGTAGTAGCTTCGTTAGAGGTCAGGGTGCTTAACATTTAGACTCAAAAGTGCTGTTGAGGTTTAGAATGAAGCATGCGATTACCATTTCCAGTTCAACTCAAGAGCATGTTTCGACTACTTCGTCGTATATTATAGATGCTCTCACAAGAACCCAGCACGCGTGCTTCAGTTAACTTGGTCATCATAATTCGCGATATAGTGGCAACTCGCAGGCATTTAGCTCGTGATTGGCTTCATGGTTCATCGACTTGACTGCCACAGGATGAACCCAATCGAGTTGCTCGTTGCCTCGGACTTGGTGATAAGCCCGGTGTCTTGTCCGCGTCAGTTTCCATTCTTGCTAACGTTTTCTTGCTTGAATCAGTTGGTTCTTCACTCATGGCCGGGGACGGTTTTGTTCTTGCAGTAGGTGTCGGATCCGCAACCAGGGACATTGGTATGGCTACGTGAGTCTTGCGTCTTCGTGTCGAGTGTACATGCACCCAACAGATTGGACAGAAGTGTAAGCTCTCTTCACACTGCTGGCACTCGAGTACAGCACGTTGCTCGCCACATTCCTCACACCTTCCTCGTCGAATAGCTCGTCCACGCACCATGACGAAAAACTCGGCACGGACTTCACGTGCATGCTTCCGTCCTTGCATTCCGCGGGCATAGCGCTGAATTATGATACTTGCTTGTTGCTCACGAGAAAGGCGGGCTTGATGTGCCTTTTCTTGTCGAACAAGTTGTAGGGCCAATTGCGTGTTCGCCTCGACTTGTACTTCCATTTCATGGACGCATTGCTCGACTTGGGCGTTTAAATGTTGACATCGCTGCTCGATATCACGTTCAAGTGTCTTTATACGTGCCGAACGTTTGCTTTCCTCGATAAGTTTGTACAAGTCGCGATTCGCTACCATTTCTGACGTGCAGACAGGAAAAACGTTGCTTTTGTCGGAGACATTGGGGTTAACTTCCATTCTGGAAAGTTCCTCAACGAGCAGTGCCCCATTCGTAGCCAAATGTGACTGCGTACAGTGTGCCCGCCACCATTCGGATGCTTCCGCGTCACTAACAGGCTTCCTCATCTGCTCCGTTGACGTCTCGAGCCCACTATCCCCACATAAAAAGCGTTCAATCTCGATGGAAGGCCACGCAGCCATCGAGACGGAATCGATCTTGCCCTCGTCCTGGTTTCCACACTTTGAACGAGGCCAGACCCAGATATTTCTTTCGTCTTCCCATGGGCTTTTGGCTACCACCACCCGACGAATATCCCGCTCGTCCCCAGCAAGATGCGTTTGCCACCAATGCTGTTTGTTCAGAACAGAGCTCAGAGCACGGCGATGATGGGTCCACGCCCGAAGACGTCGGGATGTAGACCAGTTCTTCATACTGTGCGCTTGATCACAAACTAAGTGGTCTCGCTGTTCGGAGACTGTCATCTGCTCGGGTGATTCATCTTGAAGATGCCTCAACCTTTTCTCACAACTTGCTGCGAGCTCGAGAGCTAACACTTGTTTATCTCGTCGTAAAGCGCGCGTCTCGACCTCGTATCGAAGCACACGTTTCGCCGTAGTAGCTTTCAAGGCTGCCACTTGCTCATACAGGACTCGTCGCTGGTTTCTCACCTTCTCAGAGCCTACAACAGGCTCAGCTTTGGTTTTTTCCTGCGCTGCCTTCATCTTGATTCTACTCCCATCCGTTTTAGGGCCTAGGTGAGTGAAGCTCAAGACACCCGGATGAATGATAACACATACCTTTCCTGTATCTTTTTCCGCCTTATTGCAAATGCCTCGTCATCGGCGACTGTGATCGGAAGCTTGTTAATCGCAGTAGAAGCTTCACGTCTAATCTCGCTTGAAAAAGGTGACAAGGATGGCTGACGACAGGCTTCGAATTCAGTTTCTTCGTGTTTCCATTGAGGAAAAGGATGAATAGCGCTGACACCCGTCGTAGCGAAACCGAACGGATCAAAAGTATAGATGCGATCACATGGTTCGATGATCTCTTGGCTCTTCTCGATTACATGAACTGACGATGTCCTAAGAGCACGCCATGTCCGTTGGATCAGCTTGGCCGCATGTTGTTGCTGGAAAGATCGTAGTTTTTCAAGATCCGCTGCGTTTGTGTGTTGCAACAAGTAAAGCTCCTGTTCATTGTGCCAGATACGAACTTGGCGTTGTTTAGTTGCTTGCTGAAAGGTTTCCTACATACATATCCATCCCTTTTAGTCAGAGGCGACGCAAATTTTCAAGCCCAGCACTCAACGAAACACCTGCTCGCGTGAAAAGTCTCGCAGTTTCGCAAATTCACGGCGTGTGAATCGCCCTCGCTGCAGAGCCTGGAGCTTGATGACTGCTTTCTATCAAATCACGACTTTGAGGTGAGACCAGTTCAAACAGTTGATACTACGCCAACTCGCGTACAATGACTCGACATTGGTGTCGTCTCCACTGGAAGCCTCGAATTCTCGCCTGAATGCAAGTCGCTGCCCGATCACTTGCTGTCGACATGAGTCTCAATGTTTTTCAAACGACGCGACTACTGAAACAACACAATTCGAAAAACGTTTTACTAACTATTGCTTGTCAATAATATTATTCAGCCCGTGCCTTTGTCATACAATCTACAAAATACTGAGGACATCTTCAAGCTTGTGGCTTTCCTTGAGCTCACTCTCCTTCTTTGTCAGGTAACGCAATTACATCAACATTACGAGGACATTCTGGACATTTGCACCGACTGTAGCACGACTCGTATGGGGCTTCCAGTACTCTTGAAAAAAAAAGAGTCTCAACGAAGAGGGTACGGTAATCCCTTCGTTGTAAGAGTAAATAGGAGGACGCGACCGAGCTTCAATCAAAACTTGATCGACGCAGCGCGCAGTCGACAAGATCGACCGAAGTTGGCGAAGTAGCTTCGAGGATAGGGATAAAGTCCATGCTCCTTTTGTACGACCCCGCTCCTTCGTCCTCGTCCTCTTCTTCCATCAAGACATTCATACTTTCGCGACTCAAAAGGGTCGCTATGGTCGGAGTAAATTGTACCCTCGACATCTCTGGTTCAAGTACCTCCTTGACCTGGTCTTCACTTTCCGAGTCATCCTCTTCTTCGTCTATCTCTTCATCCGACGTCGAGTGGGACGATTCTTGAATCCTTGCAAGCTGCATCTTTCGTTGCTGCATCTGCCACTGCTGCCGTTGCTGCTCGCGCGCCTTCTCTAGCTTGGCTTCATCTTCTTCTTCACTATCACTATCACTGTCATCATTTAAGCTAAATTGCGAGCTCTCACGCAGATCAAGCGTACTCGATCCAGTGCTTGACAGTACAATGGACGCCGATGCGTTCATCTGCGACTTTTTCCCCGTCGTTCGCGAATCCCATTCGTCGTAATCAGCATCAAAATCCATGCGAGAGCTTTCACGGGAATCCGCAATGCTTAAGATCTCACTATACTTGGAATCTGCGATGCTTGAGATCTCACTATACTTGGAGTGGTTACTTGTCCATCGCGTGATCGAGTTCTTCTGATTTTCAAACTCGTCCAGGTCCTCTTCACTGTCAAAATCATCTTCTTGAGGATCCTGTTGCGTCGATGAGCTCGTTAAGCGGCATCGCCGTGTCTTTTCTATTATACAGCACAAACATGTCATCATTAGTCGCTGTTCATCAGCAGACTAGACAGACCCATCAACTTTCTTACCTAATTCGGATCTTCTCATCGTGCCACGTTGTGCAAACGACGCGTCGAGTCCCATTGCAGCTGCTTTCACTGGGCGAGATGACGATCGTTCCTTTGCTGTCGATCGGTCCAGCGCAGAACTTGCAAAACTAATATCACGCGTCGACGTTCGGTTGGAACGTGGAGAGCTGACTGGCGAGATCGATACATCACTGGCAGATTCCGAGTCGTCGATTGACTCGTTCGATGTGGCACTCGCACTATTGTCTCGAGGTTTTCGTATAGTCTGCTGCGGGACTTCGTCTTTGTCACTAGCTGATCGGTAGCTGCTACAACTACTTCCTAATACTGAATTCGTTACAGGTCGTCCATCAAAGTGGCGGGCCGATCGGTGATACTTGTGCCCGAGTCTCGACGACTTTTTCATACGTGCAGCTATTTCTTCAAGCGTTTCTTTAGCAGGGAGACTGAGCAACGAGTCATTGTTGTCGTCCTGATTTGTTCGAGTACTCGTTGGATCGCTTTCTTGTAATTTCGACGTAGAGGAATCCACAAGTCTCAATTGCAATCGAATACGTCCGGCATCCTTTTTGCCTTGTTTCAAATCAACCCATCGATCGATCGTGGTCGTGCTCAATCCTGCTAAATGTTTTAATGAGATGGCGCACGCCCCGATGGCAGGCGACATGAGTGTTGCCGACTTGACGCGAATAGTCAACACTTCTTCATTCATATCGAGCACGGGAATGTCGAATTTTTCATTCCAGACGGGATTGTGTCGTTTCCCTTTTTGGATCTGCGTCTTGAGCACGCGCATCTTGCCATTTGTGTCACTCAAATCGCCTTCCGAAGACGATGTTGAGGAGACAGACTGTGTCAAGTTGCTACGTCTGCTGGAGCTAAATGGCGACGGAAGCAGGCCTCCGAAACTATGCGCAGAGGTGGAAGCTGCTTGGCGACGCTTGAATGAGCTACTACCGTGCACCATATCCGCGCTGGTCACGTATACTTTGCAATACGTGCCATGATTCGTGACATTTCTCAGCCCTCTGGCCGCATAGACGCGGAGCAGGAGGCGACAGGGAGGTGGCGGACGGGCAAAGTAGGATGAGGAGGACGCCGACCGCTCACCCATTGCCGAGTGAAGGAAGGAGCCGCGATTTCTGGATCTGTGCGTCCGGAAGACGGCGGACGACGGTGTCGAGTGTGTCTTGTGTCTTGTGCCTTGAGCCTTGAGCGTTGATGCCGGCTGATCTGGCTTTGGGCTGAAAGACGCTTGACTTGTGTCATTTCTGGCTCGGCTCGTCTTTGTGCCATGAGTTCCGCTCTCTGGCTTGGTTTCAGTAGGTCAGATCCCTCTGAATTGTGATATTTCTCTTCGGAATCGATGCGTTCAATAGGCACATTAAAAAAAACATATTCGATGAAAAAACCAAGCGAAAGGGTCTCGCTCGGCCTTTGTTCTGCTCGTGTGTGTGTTTACTTTACATTTACACTTATGATTGCATTGGATGGACAGAGCTGCACAGTCATCTCATGCACTGCTTACCTCTTGTTAAAGTTCTCGGTAGTTGCACCGTCTTTACAACATGTCAGGCAGCGACGTCAATACCTCTCGTAAAGGAAGGAATATACATGTAATAGGGATTCGTGCTCTTTGTTGATGCTAGGACGGAACCGCTTTTCTTGCGGGGAAAGCTCACCATGTAGCCTCCGAAGCGATCGAGCATGTATGTAACTGTCGATCCGACTTGTACTCTCGCTTGTAATAGCTTCAAAACGTGGAAATTATTACAACTGAGAGAATTGTATGCACGTTAGTTAGGTTAGGGAGGGGCCGTCTTCTGTTGACACCACAATCCCTGCCGTGCCACGTTGTTGCTCAGTAGTACATGTACATGAACATAGAAGGAATCGAGAGATAGTGTATCAAGTGTGTGGTATTGTATGACGAATGTCTTGAATTTGGTAATGGTGGCAGCATGACGACATTCGAGTCGCAACGTGTGGGCGATGTTAATTCCCGATCGCAAATTGCACTTCCGCACTTGTTGTGCTGCGGCTTTCATCAGGTCAGCATTCTGATACCACGATCAGGCGTTGTGCAGCCAAACGAAACGATACTGAATATTTCAATCCTCCATTCGGTGTTACGAGTGCTTCGAGCTCCGCTAAATCCACCACGCAAGACGAGCCCCCTTAAATTGGTCGGATCGAAAGGATGTAACTGTAAATATAGCAGGCTTTATAAAACGGTAGTCCACATCCTCGTGCGGCCTGTCATTAATACTACAAAATAATAATAGCGCAGTATACTTTACAGTACTCTCGCGGCGCCTCCACAGCAAGAAAAGAGCATTCTTGCCAAAACCGCAGCAAGTTGAACCCACATGATACGCTGACAACGCGGCAACAGCTGGCACTGTCGTGTGTAACAGCTTAGTCGACCATCTGGTATCGAAACCCTGTCAAATTTAATTCCTCGACCACCGCATTCATGACTCAGCCAACCGACGACACGGTGAGGGAAGCGCCCTACTGCGTCGTTTGTCGTTGTTCAAGCACCATCCCGTGGCGCAAACACATTTTCTCGAAACGCATGATCAATGTGCCCATCAGTTTCTCCAGTTGCAAGTAACGCGGATCCAGACGCTGTGCAATGCCGTGACATCCCACTCGACGGACTGGTGGCGCTGCGTGTTTTGCGATTCTGCAGTGCCACTAGCCGACGCACTGGCGCATTGTAGCACCAAGGCGCACCGGAAACAAGTGGAGCGCTTCTGTCGACACCATCGCTGCGATGGAGATCACCACTTGCGTCGTCAGCTCTGGCTGCCACAGGCGCGGCTTCAAGAGGTATACATACGGTGGCTATTTATTTAGCTACAAGCATGTTTACTTTGTCTAGATCTTATCGCGATCTCTTGCATGACATTACGTAATGTAGCTTGAGCTAGAAGCACGGAGCCAAAGCATTACCGACCAGCCAGGAAAAAATCCCAGTTGCAATCAAGGAACCAACGGGACTGGCGAGCACGTCGAAGCTTTCCTGTCGTCGGCAGCCTCCAGACTGCACGCAGTTCAAGCGGAAAGTTGCAGCGGGGTAGAAAAGACTCGCACTCAGATACCACAAGAAGAGCAACAAGATGTGCTCGGGCCGTTGACGAGACGGTGCAAAACTGTGACATCGTCAGATGGCGTGATGCAGAATCCGCTTGGACGACACGAAGGCAAGCGCGTGTGGGGAGGTGGGATTGTAAAAGTGCGCAAGACAGAGTGGCTACCGTGGACGATTGATCACTTGGTCCAACAGGAACAGGCCAACCAAGAGATTGGGACAGATATTGGCACCACATACACCCATCGACTGACCGAGCTGGCTCTCGGTCAAGGATTGAGCTCAATTGCTCCAGTCTCATGGGGTGCGAGTGTGGGAAATGTCCACACTGCAGCAGTACCGCCTTGGATGGTGGAGACAGAAGAAGAGTACAAGAAGTGCAATCGTCGAGACAAGACAACACCCGAGTGTAGCCAAGATTGGCTACCGAACTTTGGAGGAGTATGGCAAGAAGGACCTCGCTCGAAGACCAAGCAAGCGTTTAGGAAAGCAACAAGAAAAGCTACAACAACGTCAGATGACCGAGATTCTACTCAGTCAATAAAGGTCATCCCTAGATTGCCGGTACAAGTGTCAGCTCTACAGTCCAAACCAATAGTTCCGTCTCCACCCCAACCAGCCAGTCATGACTCGGATATTATTGTGCCGCAACAAGAGCCACCACTCTTGCACTCTTGTGAAACGATCAGTGATGATAAGAGCATGCTAGATACCCCGCTGGACGCCAAAAAACAGTTGCTGCTGGCTCAAAAAGAGCGTCTACGAGCGAAACTCGCAGCAAAGAGACGACAGCAGTGATGCTGCATTCGTTTCCCAATCAGACTGTTGTCCAGACTTGCTTTCTTGTAGCAGTTTCAACAGGTTCATGCTTTTCGGTGCGAAGGTTCATGGACGCAGCGAGTAAATGACACAAATCCACCATCTTGAATTGGGAAAGCCCTCGCTTGACAAGCCCACCATCGCACCAGACGGGGTTGTTCGCTACCGTCACTTTGCACGGAATGGACAAGACGTAACGTGCTAATCGAGCTAAAAGGGGATACTTGAGGCGCATGGTTTGCCACCACTCGAAAGGATTCGCACGAAGGACAATCCGCCCTTCTTCCTGGAAGAATGAAACCTCCAACTCAAGCAAATTGCTGGCTTTTGTCGCTTCGACTGAAGATTTCGTCGCATTCAAGAGCATTTGTTCTTGCGCACACGATGCCAACTTGGCCTGGAGATCGTCCCATAAGTCGGTGCTTTTCTCGCCGTCAGTCTCCTCCAACGTTAAAGAGCTCTCTCCCAACTCCGTTTCACGTTCCTGATCCTTTTTGTTGGTTTCAACCACCATGTTTGCCGCCTCTGCTTGGACAATTTCCCAATATTCTTCTTGTGGTAAAGAACCTTTGACGATAAATGACCGTGTGCGCGGGTCCAATATCGTGGCACACCACAACAATCTAAACGTTTGGAGCTTGTCCATCCCCCAACTAGCTTTAGGGACCGAAAAGAGGTACCCAAAATACGTTGACAAGTTCGAGAAGGCTAGATTTCGTAAGGCTTCAATGTCTTCCGGTAAACAAGATTCCATCGCCTCGGTCCTCGTTGCTCTGTCATTGTCGCTCGTTAGCCCACTATTCACTGGATACGGCTCGCGTAACTTTTCTAACAAGGTGAACACCGAGGGTACAATTAGCGACGAAATGACATACCTTTCACTCTCGAGCTTCGCCGTAGCTTCCACGATTGGCTTGAGTATCACCGTAAGATAGCGAACTCGAGACCATTCGTACCGGGAGAAGGATGAGAGCTGAATTAATTTGGAAAAGTCCGACTCCTTGTCCTTGTGCATCAAAAAGTACGTCTGCAGGGCCAGCATCTGTCCCTTGCAAGTGTCAACATGGAATAAATTTGATCGATCGAGATGACCAGCTTCGAAGACGCTCGATAAACACACACTCAAAGAACGTGGCGCTCATACCACACTGGTCTAATGCCAACGTTCGCAACACTTCTCGAGACCTCGCGGATTGCTTAAAATGTGCTAATAAATACATGAGTTTGTTCATTACGTCACGATACGTGTGTCCTGTGAGACTCGTGGGCAGCTCCTCGAGAATGCTGGATGACATCTCTGCTGCCGAGACACTGGAAACCCCATCAGCTGGTAGACTGCTTTCAACATACTCGCCCTTATCCAATCGTCTGTTCAAGAACCCAAAAGCCCTGTAGACAGCCGAGTTTCCAAATGTAGCACCAGCACGACCATAGTTCCCCGAAATGTTAATTCCATTGATAGTAGCGAGCACAATGTGTTGCAAGACGGTTGGAATACTCTCCACGCAATGCAGCTTGTGATTCAAAAGGAAGGACTCATATTGACTGCACGAAGGCTCTACAGCCAGAATTTGCGGCATGCGTTTGCTTGGACCAATGCATTCCATTGCTTTCCGCAAGTTTTTATCTCCTGCCAACATTGCTCCGATGGAATTTGCTTGTCCTGGTCGATAATTTCCAATGGATGAGACGTGCACACACCTCTGAAAAGAATTAAACTCGGGGTCGAGACCGACAGCAAAAAACGCGAAAAAGACGCAATCGCTGTCGCTTGGGGCTAACGAAGTTATGGCAGAGGTACCGTCATTCGTTTGATTACTTGACGATCGCCATTCAGAAATCATCAAGTGCGAAAAGTCGGTCCTTTTCATCTCCAATAGAGTTCGCATTTGCACTTCAGCTGCCAATTTCGTCGCGTATTCTGACGCAATGTCCTTGGTGATTAATGCCATGACGTTGAAGCCATTCACGTAACTACCGCCACCACCCGAACACTCGACCATGAGATTTCGAAACGCGTGGCTCGAGCATAGTTCAAATGGCAGCATTTCGTAAAGGCAGAGATATCCGATAGCTTTGCGCACTTTTTCAGGATTGTACGCTCCAGTTGGTACAGTACCAGAAGCTTCTGCAGTCGACCCAGAAGGAATAGCGATTTGTGGGCGAGCCGTCTCCTGCCGATGCTGTCCAACTGGGGAGTCTAAGAACAAATGGGCAGTATAATGCTCTCCTCTCTTGACCTTCTTGACTGACGTGGGCATTGCTGTTCCTTCTTCAGGCAGTGTCTGCATATGATGAGCTTCGTGCTCGATAGATAGCATTGGAGTGTCTGCCTGGGAAGCAGAGGATACATACGATGTTGCAACGACTTTTTTCTTCCTTCCCCGTTTCTTTAAACCCGTAATTCGATGCATCTGCACACTCTTCTTTTCTCCTGCGTGCTTTTCATACACATCCGGGTGATTTTCTTTCAAATGTCGCCACAAATTCGACGTCACACTTTTACCGAACCTTACGCAGGCTTTACGGTCCAGTTTTCCTTGAGTTTTGCATAATTTGCATCTGGCAGTCGACGATTCCTCCCGTTTCTTAGCTTCAAAGCCTTCTTCCACTTCGTACCAGCGATAGACCGCCGATACACCGCTTGGCATTGCTTTTAAATTTGGTTGCCTTTTGGATAATTGATTGTTGCTGCTGATGGTATGTGATGATGCAATGTGACTTGGTGGGACGTCTAGAGCTAGGCTAGTGGACGAGGCATCGAGCTCGGCTGTGTAACCTGACGAGTGAGCCGACTCGCTAAGTAGTCCCAAAGCTCCTTCATTGGGTTTGGACGTATCGACGTCTAACGCCAGCGTTCTTGAGTTTGCGGAAGTTGGTCGAGTTGTCATTGTGGAATGAATTGTGCGCTAACGACGATTCATTGATGAATTCTCCTGTAAACTACTCAATGAATTGTGTAAGTGAAAAATAAAATAATCACGATCCCCTACTGCTAAAGCCGTATTAGAACCCCACTGGGGTTATCACTGTAACCCCACCAAACGTGGGGCTATATTCGAGGGGGGGTTCTATTTGAGAAAAAAGAAAGTTGCGTTTCATCGTGTCTTTACGTGGCATATGTGATTCCTGCTTCATATCAGATTCGATTCTTGGTTGCCACTGGATCTTCTTTTGAAAATTATTATCTCTGGTTTAGGTGGCGTCATTGGTGACGAGCCTTCACAAAAGCCCAGTACACTCAGTACCTACTGCTCGCCGTCCTCGGGATGGTCGTTCAGGAACTGCATTGTGCATTTCACAATGAATTCGGACTTGGTATTTCCACAGTACAGCTGCAGCTCTTTGGCCAGTGTTTGTAGTTCTCGTCGGAATGCGCTCTCAAGGGTTTTCAAAGTTTTGCCAATTCTAGACCTACGTAATTACAAAATAATTGCGCGCAAAAATTGGCGCTTCAATACCGGAATTATTGTTGTTGTTATTTAGTCCAATTAACTATGTAACAAAATTGAGGTACATGTTGAAAAAGTGAGGTACGGGGTAAGGTACACTATAATTTCCCTAATTAAACCGATAATTAATTAATACACCGAATGTTATATTGGTGGTTCTATTGAGGGATTGGGGTTATAGAATTAACCCCAGGTGGACCTGGGGTTCTGTTCAAGGGGGGGTTCAAAACAAGGGATGGGGTTCTAATACAGGTTTTACAGTACTAATAATAATAATAACGGTAAGTTAGTCTATCTATTAGCTACTACAACTGTTGCACTCTAGTTTTTAGCTTCGGCTCAGGGTGACCATTCGTGGAGTCGGGTGGGGTACCTCGATGTCTAATCACCGTTCTGGACGGTGGTGCTGGATGAATGTTGTAGAAGCACTGAAGACATAGAAGAAACCGTATACCATCCTCTCGATAACTTGGAATTTTGCTTTCGTATTCCGCGACAGCAAATAACTGATTTTTACAATGCGACCATATTGAATCCACATGATCCCATTGCGAGTATGACCGTCCTTTGAAAGTCACGATCACCTACTATGTAACAGGCTAGCTGTTACAGTCACACCTCCCAATGAGAACTCCCCTAACTGGCACAAATCCTGTATCTGAATCCACTAGTCTCTGCACCAATCTGTACACTGTATTTATGTATGGGCGAGCGAATTCCCTCTTTTCCTGGGTCACTTTATAAGTGGTCACCAAAGTTAGGGAGTGTTTCGGGGCGTAAGGTATAAGATTGTAACTTTGTATTGGAATAGTCCGAGACGAATAGAGATGAAGATGGTTGAGGAGAAGAAGCGGGTGGCCTCCCGTCGAGCGTGTGTTCCTCAAGCTTGTAAATTAACTTTAACCGATGCACCGCGGCATCAAACTGCGCTAAGGTAATGGGTCTCTGTTTTCCGCGATCAATGTTTTCGACTTACTTTAAAAGCACGGTATTATCTGAACATCGGATTCCAAGTGTCTCTAACGCTGCATGAAAACCTTCATAACTTAATTCGCGCTCGCCTTCCGGTTCCGCCCCTTCAAATGCGACACGAAGGCGGGACGGCGTTACATCAAAGTACGGATCCGCATATTCATCTCATCATGTCTCTCGATTGTCCTTTTAGAGACACATTGGTAAAACTCATCTAATTGCCAACATGGTCATCACTTGTTGCTCAGAGGTGGATAAATAAAAAAGCGACGAGATTTTATTCACACTTAACTCTAAAACTCGGTTGTCTGGAAACTGTGACGAGTGTTACTGGAATTTCCACTTGAAGATAACGCTTACGTGGTTAAAGTGAGTGCTAATCACTCCGTGTAGGTGCATCGTGTGTTGCCAAACTTCGGATCAGCGGAGTTTCTTCCTCCACTGAGTAATAATCCATTCCACGCTTGGTTGACAACCTGACATTTTTACAATGGCGCTATCTGGTACTCTAGAAAGCAACCCGTTGGCATAAGAAGCTCTCGGGACCAAAACCGTTTTCATCAAATCCAATTTTTATAGCGAAAATGGACCTAAACGTCGCGTCATGGTGGCGTATCTTGGAGTACGGCACGGTGAGACGACGATTTGATTCGCCCCAGAGATCACTATCACCACCATCATTGATGGTAATCCCTGTCTCATTTTCAATTATAGAGATAAAGACGTGTTCAATCCAGAGCCGCAATGGCTTTTCCTCCTCGGCTTCTTCAAACGCGAGGATAGTTTTCCCACTAAACGAGCTACCAATTACTCGATTCCATTAAGCAGATGGGTTTCGCGTAAAATCAGGAGAGAACCCTCTACTCAGTTGGATACCTCTAGATCGTAGTGATGATCCACTGGGCTCCTGGTTAGGAGGTAAATTCAGATGGAATGTATGAAGACGCAAACGTTAATTTGACGTAAAAGTAAGGTTTCGATGGCCGTGCGACACTAAAGCGAAAATGTGCAAATTTTCAATGTTCAATACGCCACAATTTCTTTAAAAGTTGTAGTTGTCTCCTTATCTTTTTCATCCGAGCCCCGGTCTAATCCAATCAAGTGCACCCGTGTCGCATTAGCTGGCAGTGAATCCTTAGGAAGATATAACATGTAAGGCAACCTTTGGTCCTCTGGCATAGAAGGGCAAAACAGGCTAAATACGTTGCCGATTAGGTCCCGAGACAATTCTTCCTCATCGTGCGGATGTTCCTTATCAGAGTAAATATCAAACGGACGCGAGAACATATGGCCAAGATACCAAAATCCATCTTCACCTGACTTTTTTTTGGCATTTTTCTCCTCCTTTTCTCGCGGCAGCAAGTGTGGTGCTCGCGCAACGCGAGGAATGCTACACACTTCGCAAGTAGCGCTGGGATTGTCGCCGTTAAAGTTTGCACATGTGCAAGCCTGACACTCCCAATACATTTTCAGGTCTTGAGCGCTGATTGTCGGCGCTATCTGAAGACGTATACAACGTAGGAGCGCTGAGTCTATCTCGTCTGCAGCATCATCCCATTCAATAAGGCAAAATTTGTACCAACGCTATTAGCCCACAAACGAAAAGATGCTCTTGGCGCGCAACAAGACCACAGTGAACCGATCTGCTCCCAAAGATGACCATAAAATCAGCAAAACGGGTCATCGCATCCAAAACAGGCTTTAGTTCGTCATTTCTCCACAAATTTCCCCCATTTGGACATCCAGCTTTAGCCCTTGTTGATGACATCTAAATTCCCCAGCACCTCGATATCAGATTCTTCGATCATATTCCACTCGTCAGCGTTCGGTTGACCGAAGAGCAATTCGAATGATGTCTCCGATTACGATTGGCTCTCGGTTGGATATCATAAAAGTTATGTACATGTACTGTACTTCGAAGTAGTACCGTATCTCACCCCCCCCCATAGATGGCGTTTTTATATCTGGACCACACGAATTTTCTTGGGTCGTGAGTGCGCCACATAAGGTGTGACTGTACAGGCTTCCACTGTTTGAATTGCAAGTGATGAAGCGTGCAATTGGTTAGGAACAAATGTAATTTGTTCCTCAATAGTTTAGTTAAGATTAAACTTAGGTTCGGAATATTTAATTAAGGGACCCACTAGGTGCACACCTACGTGCACACCCCTGTACCATTAAGTAGGTACAGCGTACCGTATAGAATGAAGAAATATCTTTATGACATGCGCACAGGTCCGTGATTTTTAACCATATTTGCAGCCAAAGGGAGTGCAACGATTTCTCTTCAAAAGCTGATAATATCTTCTCTGCATTTGACAATTTTTTTGTGCAAATCAGGCATTCAAAAATGATCAACTTAAGGGGGTGTAGTCACCAAAAATGCAAAAGCTAAGAGCTGCGAGGGTATTGTCAAGTAATCAATTAAGGTACATTATTGAGCCAAAGCTTCTGCTCTTTTCCTGATTTTTATGGAGTCGATACCATTTAATGCTTTTATTGCCTAATTGTAACTACTTTTTGACCCTTTATTGTATGAACCACAATC
>MIQA02008189.1:0-11182 GCA_001887855.2 Sclerospora graminicola | reverse complement strand
GGATCATGACTCGGATGGACGGAGTACTCCCTCCGACAGTCAGTCGTCTGGGCCCCCCGTGGGTGTTCGCATCTCAGGAAGAATTTCTGAGAGCGACTACACCACATATTCCATCGTCCATTCCAAAAAATGACCATTTTGTCAAATTCTAAAAGGGGGCGCCATATCCGGACACCGTTTACAATACTACTTGCTTGCATCCCATGTAAATTAAGCGAACTCAGATCTTTCATCATATTTGAATGATATTTTCCTGAACGTCACCTCGATGATGCCCAAAACACATTGGTCCTTAATTTCCTTGTACGTACGGTATCGTATTTCACGGGACATCCGCTCATACTCATCACGTCGCGTCGTTGCACGATTGACTTCATCGATCCGTTGAACCTGGAAAATGATGTTAAAACATTCGCACCAACGTCTAACACATTTGGCTCCATTTTTGGGACGATTGCCATAGTCGAGGTGGACAGCCACAATCGTAACATTTCCATGTTTTTCTTTCAATTTATGCAGCAAATACGCTATCACCATGGAATCAACACCTCACGATAGAGAAACAGCTAAATGTGAATACTTAAAAGCTTGCATCCGCATCAAGGAATCGTTCATGCCACGATAAAGTCGCTTTTGGGTATCTCGCGCTCGTCTGTCTCGATAAATATTCTCTCTAAAATATCTTTATGGTGAAAAGATGTTTTTTTCGTCCATTGCGTTTTCCCGTAAATGTTACAATCTACCATTTGCAGCGATATAGCCCCGCAAGATTGCCTTCAAACCAGTACTGCAGCACATCATGCGCTTCGGTCATCTAGTGTTTAATCTTCCGTTGCCCCGGCAATAATAGTAATTGGGCTTCCAACGCTGTATACTCCCGTCCACATTTCGGCCCGGCGGAAAAAGGCAGGTGATGTAAGAACCAGCTAAAGAATATGAGATTTTTACTGACATGTCCGTTTCAATTAGACAGACAAAGAGATTTCTTTCTTTTCTTGAGTACCGTCGATGACAAAAAGTTGGTCAGCCACGGTACTCGCCTTTGATTATAAAGACTCATTCTTCACACGGGCCTAAATATTTAGAATGGAACCTTTATCATTCAACGAAGTTGGTTTATCTTACAGTATGATGTGAAGACGGCGTTTCTTCATGGTGAACTTCAGGAAGAAGTTCTTATGGAACAGCCGGCGGGCAATGAAAGGCATGGCAAGAGCTATGTGTGCAGGTTGATTAAGTCTTTTTACGGGTTGCAGCAGGCACCGCATGTATGGAATCAGAAATTGCATGAACATCTAGTGGCAATTGGATTCAAGCGTACTGAAAGCGATTACGGACTCTACGCCCGATACCAGAAGGGGAGATATCAATGTTGCTTACCGTAAATGTGGACGACCTACTGTTGATGGGTCCACAGGCAGCATGTGAAGAAGTAAGAAGGCTCCTTCAAACGACATTCGAGTTAGTTGATCTCGGACCGGTGAAATACATCCTTGGGGTAAAGGTGATTATAAACAAGCACTCAGTGTTTTTGAGTCAAGAAACGTACATCATGGAGATTTTGAAGCGTTTTGGCATGCAACATTGCAATGGTGCACCCACACCAGAAGGATCATCGTTGGTAACGACAAGCAAGAAGGAAAGACATTCGGGACATGCCATATCGTGAAATAGTGCAATACAGTACCTTGTCTCGGGCTCGAC
The DNA here is from genome assembly GCA_001887855.2 of Sclerospora graminicola. Classification (NCBI taxonomy): domain Eukaryota; phylum Oomycota; class Peronosporomycetes; order Peronosporales; family Peronosporaceae; genus Sclerospora; species Sclerospora graminicola. The sequence goes on along the minus strand of MIQA02008189.1, from coordinate 9,478 downwards.
ACATGCAGTAAGGAAGTTAGGACAACACATGAGATGCTTCGATCAGCAGCACTACGCACAAGCTAAGCGTGTGTTATGGTATTTCAAGACTACATTCGACTATGGATTAAAGAGGCAAGTATACCATGATCGAGCGATTCAATCAGTGGATCTAGTCGTGTATACGGATGCAGATTATGCCAATGATCCGGAAGACCGGAAGAGTGTAAGCGGATATGTTACACTACTTGATGAGCTACAGCTTCGTATGGATCACGTAAGCAAGGTATTAACGCGTTGTCAGCAATGGATGCGGAGTACTACGCTATGCATGAAGGTACAAAGGATGTACAATGGCTGAAGAAGTTACGTGAAGAACTAATGGTCGACTACAAGAAACCAAGGATGTTGAGTGACAACATGGCGGCAATCTATTGAATTGAAAGGCCAGGCAAGCATCACCATGTGAAACACATTGAGAACAAGTTTCATTACATGCGTTCCTTGGTAAGGACAAGAGACTTACAACCGAGTATGTAAACACACAAGAACAGGTCGCGGACGTGATGACAAAGGCGCTGGCGCGCGTCAAGTTTGTTAAATTTCGGACCATGCTTGGTGTGGTGTCACGAAGAGCAGCGGCGTATGCTCATTAAGGACAAAAACTATCGATGGAAGAAGCTAAGGAAACAGGGGGAGAACAGGGTCCTGAAGAAAAGGATGAGTGCTTTGCACTATGGATTGAAGCAATGGAGAACGTTGCAGCTCAGGGGGGCAATTAGATGGATATAGTAGAGTAGACATCAGGGCAGGGCGGGAGTCCAGAATGGCGGGTACGCGCAGGGCGCTAGTCCCTTAGAGCAGGGCTCGAAAAGAACCATTGAAAGTCAGCCAGAGGACAGACTCTGTGTGGATAGATGCAAAGGAGATCTGACGCGGTTGTCGAGGGGGAGTGTTGAAAACGGTAAAAGTGCGACAACCCGCTGTGATCAGAACATGCAAAAGGTAAGATATATTAGTATAATTATAGCCTAACTTAATATATATAGGGCGTGCGGTATGGGTGCAAGATGAGAAGTGGGATGGAGTAGTGCGGGGCACTAATTCTAAGGTAACCGAGCAGGGATCAATGGTTAGTTTTGAATTACCTCCCATCTGCACACCCAACCGAGTCCCCGGAGCCATTCTGACCCCGCCTGTTGTGGGTTGACTTACTTCCTCTAATTAAGTGCTAATTAGGAGCTTAACTATTACTAATTATGGGTACACTAAGTGGTACACCTGATCCTACTCAAGGTACGACTGATCCTAATTTAGGTAGTTTACAACAGTGGGTACCAAGATTCCCACGGAGGCGCCAAGAAGGCCAATGCCAGGAAGCAAAAGACTTGATCCAGTCGAAGGGACACAACTGACGCCCAGCATTCCCACAACAGTACATAAGCCTCCCCCCCACGACAATCACTAAACGTCGGCCAATGACATAAGTTAACGCCCCTGCCACCACATTCCCACGGATACACGCGCCGTAGCAATACCAGATAATCCAGCCATAGGCAGGACACGCACTACATACTCGCATTGTGGGTCAGAATAGGTAGGTGCCAGCAGTGCACGCGGAGCATTTTCCTGTATTGAAACTAACGTATCCTGGACCATGCTGATATCTCGGAGTGTTTCATATATGGGGCTGATTCACTCTTCTTTACCTCTTGGTGATGGTCATCCATTTTCCCCATATGAGCTTGACTAGTGATGTTTTTGTAACATTTCCGAAGTATTCAAAACTATTTTTGGATTCCTACCAAATACCACCAAAGTTACAAAAGTCTACCAAATTCCATCACCCTTCCCAAAGTCCAATATCCCCGTTTATTTATGGATTCTGATTGGCAAATATTGGATAAATTCAACCAATGACATTTTGGTAGACTTTGGTAAGTTCCGAATATTTCAGAACAATTTGGTTTACCTTAACATCACTAAGCTTGACAGTGCAAATTTGTTTTGTGATATTTAATATCTATAAAATAATAAATTTGATACAGGTAAAACAGGTTCAAACAATCTATCATTGTCACCTCCACAACATAATAATCGTACATGCAATGTATGCTGAATAATAGAAATTAAGGGTAGAAGATGCGTAAAAAAGGTTCTAGAGATCACGCTCGTAATTACTATTGAACAGGTTCGTGTTCAATAGATACCTATTCCAGAGATTGAGACAATAGCCAGAGAATCACTAGATTTTTATTTACTGTATTGACCTTCTAAAACAGCTGGTGCTTTGAAGGAAAACAGGTGATTTGGCTTGCGATTCGATACATTGACAGCGTATACAGTAAATTCCAAAGGTACTCGATGATTTGCCAATTCAAACGATCACTATAGATAGGCAATGGTTCTGTCCATGTATATAAAACAGAGGTTGCAAATGAAAAAAATGTTTATTTTAGCTTTTTTATCCACACAGAGATACTGCGACGTGCGTCTGCGTAATGCCCAATTCCTTGTCCACTCGCTTATACACTTCGGAAGAGCGCGTACTCGCTAATAAATTTGTTGAGACCGCTTTTCGATACTGAATATATTGCAATACGCGCTCTGGGCTGGGGCGATGGAAAACTACAATTCTCTCAACATAAACCGTAGTACAAATTTGACTCCGATACCACCCGAGACTCTATCGCAAACTTTGCTTCAGATAGTAATTCGCAAGCTCGAGCCCAGCGCGTGAGTAGCACATTTAAGTTTCTGGTGAAGCTTTTGAAAGTTGATTTCGAATCAAGAAAAGTCATGGTCACCGCGGCGAGGGAAGTAAGATCACATTCCAAAGACTTGCCTTCAATGCACATCAACTTCAATTTTGACTCAAATCGGCCAAAATACACGTCCGATGTCAGCCACGGCCTACAAATGAAGTTGAAACTCAAGAAAAAGGGGCTAAAATTATCAGTGCCAAATTCACCAGCTGATGATGATAGGAAGGAGGACAATCAGTCACACAAGTGTTCATTGTCTCCCTGCTGCCTCTATCAGATGCATCATAGAGTGCGATCCTTCAGTACGGGGCAATATCATGGTTGCTCTCCACCCGTGCCAATTTCTGACGTAAAGCATTGTTACAACGCGAGGACATATCAGGAAAGCAGTGAAGTGAGGCATTATGACAAGAATTGGAGCTACAACTGTCATTCCAGTATCGAGAGCGGGTTGAGACGTCAACTGGACGTTTGAAAGAAATCAGTAATCCCTTATAATCATCTTGTCACAACACACTGTGCATATGACAATTGCCAGATGCAATGGGACTTCGGCGCGGGTCTCAGTTACACCAAATTCGACTACTCGGCCGTGAGACTTGACAAAACTACCGTTCAAAACGCAGAAGATACGTTTACTGCGACCGTCACGGTGACAAATGTTGGCTCCCGCACCGGTAAGGAGGTGGTTTTGCTCTTCCTGATCCAACTATTCCGTAAAATTTCAGTCCCGGAGATGAAAATGCTCAAGAAATTCAAAAGATTGAGCTCCAAGCAGGAGAGTCCAAGGACGTGTCGTGCACTTTGTCGTCAGCAGACTGGGGAGTGTATAAGCCTGACATTCGTAGTGAACTGGAGCGAACTGTCGAAGACGGCAACAACGTGGTGGCAATTAAACCAGACACGGTGCAACGTCTACGACAACATCACGAACCCGTTGTGCGCAGTGTCCATGATCGACACGCGTCAATGAAAGTTATGATAACGTCGTTTTCAAAGCACTATTGATCACGGAGTTCATACCTGAATGAAGCACTGCACACAAGCTAATTGAATAATACCCAAAGAACTTGCAGAAATACATTTTGCGCTTATATTCTCGGACAATATGTACGTGATAGATTTCAATTATCTATCCTAAAACAGACCCATCACTCATCATGAAAAGAATCCATCAGTGTATCGGAGCCGTATCCTTCTTCCGGGTCGCTCTCCATAATATTGTTGTCACCCAACTGGTCGTTTAAACGTTCAACTCGCTTTCTCTTGTATCTCTCTCGCGTTTCTCGGCGGGTCCGAGCGGTCTTCTCCGCTATTTGCTTGAGTCTGCGCATGAATCGGCGGTACTCATTTGAGTCGTCGAGACGCAGAGGATGAAATCCGATGTGTACGTTAGTAAATGCCACACAACACTCAAAGAATATGTCATACTTATCCCTATCCCACCTGTAACACCCTCCCACGACATTCCACAAGGTCTTAAGCCTCCCGAAAAAGTTTTCAACAATCACTCGATCACTGGATATGTTGTCATTGTTGGATGAGTCTTCAAAAGAGAGATGACTTCCTGGAGGCTTCTTCATTGGCGTAATTCCGCGAACAAAACCGCCGATGCCCTGATATCCTTTATCAGCCAAGAGTGCCCAATGGTTTGGATAATCCTCCTTCAAAGGACCGTCGTCAAGCAAATCACGCTCGTCAGGTTGCTTGATAAGCTGCGACTGGTGAAATGCCTCATTTTCATCAAATATTGTCTTGTCACTCACACTTCCCTTGGCATAGTTAGTAATACCAATCGCAAAGCCGGACGGAATCACTGAGACTTCAACTTTGTGTCCGTACAGGCCGTGCTTCTTACTAAAGAATTTCTTTTTTTCCGCGTAGGCTCCTGACGGCGCTTCAGCTTGTTGAAACGTGACGTCAACGGCATAGCGAGCTTCAGGAAAGTGCTTGAACACTCTCCCGGTACGTACCATGTACAACATCGAGTTTTTATCTCGAGTATGTCTGATAAACTTGTCGGAAATACAGGGTCGCAGCATCGTGAGGAAGTCGACCACTCGTATCGAGAAAGTCGATCCAGTCTGACAAAACATCGCAGCAACAAAATCCCAAGTACCACAATTCTTCAAGGCTGTCAGAGCCATAAACAGCATGTCACGATCAGTTATCTGGCGCTTTCGACCGGATCCAACGTTCCAATGAGTAGAAATGTAAGGTCGCAGCTCTCGATATATCTTGTCGTACTCACTAAGGTAGAAATTCGTAGCCGTATACACACATTGTACTCCACGCACTTCGATAAATCGATCCATGATCGGTGATGGTGAGTCGGGGTCATCATCATTTTCATCTTCGAGAGGCTCCACGGAGAACTTCGCACGTTTATTCTTTCTGGCAGTGTCTACCTTCTGTAGTGTATCTAGCGCCTTTATAATGTTAGAATTCGATAACCTTCTCGGTGCTGTGATTTCATTACTCGTTTGGAACGTTCTAGAGCGGCGACTGGACGTGACTCGAGACATTCTTGACGGGATACGGGTTGCTTTGCTAGATGGTAGACTGACTTGGAAAGTTGTAGACTGATTTGGAAAGTTACTAAGTAAATTGAAAACGATGCGCTCCGCGGTTGGGTACACGGTGCCTCAGCTGGTACCTGATTTTTCTGCAGAGCGAACCCAGCTGGCAAGCCATATGTTGTATAGGAAAGGACAAATGGGAATTTAATTGTAGCTCAATATACTCCAATTTAGTACCTCTAACGCCATTAACCTCGTCCTTAGATAGGGGGCCTACTGGTGGAGATGCTCTAAGGCAGGTACCGGTAGACAGTCTACCGTAGACTACTACCCCCCCCCTATTTCCGGTACCATTTCCGGTACCTGCCTACCGATTGAAAGTTTTTCCTGCTACATAAGAACGAAATTAAACGGGTCTGAACCTCGTGTAGCATTGCGTCCTCCCCTGCTGTCAAAAGCGGGCACTCGATATATTGTAACCGACTACGGACGAATCGTTGTGCAGCGACATCTGCCCACTTCAAATTGAAGAGCTCTTCCAGCATCTTGACTCGGATTTGATCCATGTACTTTTACTCTTTTCTCTTTAGTAGCTAATCTTTCGCAGCAGCCGCATCTATCTCGTGCTTCTTCTTGTAGGTTTCTTCTTCCGAGTCGCTGTCCTTGTCCGTAATGGGAAACAATCTCGAACTCCTTCCACAACGTTCACCGTCATTTCTCCACGTCCAGCTCTTGTAAGTTCCGCTTGAACTTAAGTAGGACTTTTAGAATATCAAAACTAATGTAACGTTATGGTATAAAGCTTTGGCCGTAATAGCGACCACTTTGTATACGATTGCAGATGGGGTGGCCTTTGCTCGCTGCATGGACTCAACGGTCTGTTCTGGATGACATGGCTGGTTTAACGATCATGCACGGCGTAACAGTTTGCTAAGCCTTGGTTTCGCGTATCTGATGCTTAAATTGTTTACAGTACTTTCATTACGGCCATGCCTTATACGTTTTGGCTGTGGTGAGGTTTTTATTGTTGTGAATCTGTTCGCTCTCCTAATTGTCCATTGCTAAACGAATGCTATCTAAATAATTCTGTATTGAATATGGTTTCTCTGGACAAAACCGAGTGCTACTACCACCACATTTTTTTAATTTAAAAATCATCAACAATTATGTGTAAGGATATAGCATTTCTATCAATTTCATCAACATCCCAAAGACGCATCAATTCGCAGTGACGTTCATTGTACGTGACATTGCTGGCCCTGCCCAGAGCGATTTGTATTACTCTAAGATTTTTAGGTCCTTGGTTATGAATTGTGGGTCCTAAAAAGCTGTTTTCAACTAGCTAATTCTCTAATTTGGCATTTTTCAGAACACACATCCTAGGCCTGTTTATCACACGGTTGCGTGTTTTCAATGGCGTTTCCTCGATCACCCACCCACCGTAGCTGTAAATACAGTACATGTAGCATCTCCCCTGGGGGCTTTCTAGACAGTTGAAGATCACAACATACAAAACAAGAGTGGTTATGTATGCATATTGATCAGTTGTCGGGGTATAAACATGCATGATCAAAAGATATGATCCCAAATCATAATCCAGCGGATGTTCGAGATTTTTTCCCACCCATAACCTTGAATTAAAATAATGCAACAGTGCAATTACACGAGTACTAAAGTATTCTGCACTTACGCATTAAGTAAGTTGTTATTAGTTTTTTCTATTAGCCTGATTATCGCCGAAAAGGGCAATTCTAACGCCGTGTTTACAGAGATATGAATTCAAATCGTGATCGAGTGTTAGTGATGGAGCGTCCATGTCACATAACAGTAATCCGGGTAAAATCCAAACATGCTGGGATGTATTCCAAAAAAATAGGCCAGACCCAGATTAGATGATAGTCGTGATACCAAACGGCTGAATTTTATAATCAAAGACTTCCGCCTGTCTAAATGTCGCGCTTTATTATATTAGTAATAGCATTACATATACAGTATGCTTCGCCATGTCACCTCGAACAACTAATGTTTTCATTGAGGAAAGATAAAAATGATTAAGTATTACCACTCAGGGTCGCCAGCTCTACCTTCTCTGCTTGATGAGCAACTACGTACAGCAATCACAGAGCGTCTTCAAGGGTGCGTTGCAAGCCAATCACTCAAATGGCATTAAATTCATTCTTCAATTTTGCTCGTACGGCACAAGACATCCAATCATCTTCTCCCATGACTTCTTTGGCATCACGAGCTTTATTTGCTGCTGCTCTCACGCTGACTGCCAGTACGGCTGATGCGAGACAAGTCGATGCCGGTGTCTGCTACAATCCGTGGTTCCACCCTTCCATCACCTGGGATGTACTAGCCCATGACATGGCACTCATTGCCCAGCACTTTACGAGTTTGCGCACGTACGAGGCTAAATGGGGTGATTTCTTGGTCGTTGATGTTGCTGCCGCTGCCAACCTCCGTGTTGCTGTCGGTGTGCAAATGAATGATCCTGCTCGGATTGATGCTGAAATCGCAGCTGTATGTGAAGGCTATAGAAAAAACGCTTGGGCAGTGGAAGCTGTTTACGTTGGCAACGAAAACTTGCAGAATAATGGATTCGGTAAGTATTCAGCAGAACAACTTGCTGGATACATTGCGCGTGTGAAACAGTGTGTGGGCAACACACCTGTTGGGTCAAGCCAGCGCATCAACGAATGGCTCAGTGCTCCTGGTGCATGGACTCTCGCAAACGCATGTGATATCATTGGCTTTACGTCGTACCCATGGTTTACACAGGGCCCGCAATCCTCCAATGACAAGCTCTACGCCCAATACAACCAAATGGTCAACAAATTTGGTCCCGACAAGCTCCATGTGACGGAAACGGGTTATCCGCATTGTGGTGAATCTGTCTATGGTAACGTTGCGTCCATCGGTGGCATGACGCAGTTCTTTTGGGATTTCGTCTACGGATTCATTCCTGGTAAGAACAAGGCGTATTGGTTTATGATGTTCGACATGACGGTGAGCTATTCTGGCGCACAGTACGAGAAGTGCTTTGGCCTTTTCGGCTCGGATGGTACTCAGCTCATCAGCATGCCGTAGGAAATTGATACGCTATAGTCCTAATGGAATTTTAGTCAATCATACTGTATTTTGCATTGCCCTTTTCGTGGTTATTGTTTCCCTTGCGTTAGCAACTTTTCATCATGACGCAATATTTTATGGGCGCTGATAGCTGAACCACACCCTTTTGATAAATGGACCACACCCCCATATCTGACCAATCAGCGCCCTTAAAATAATTAGTAATATCTTCCAATCACATCCTTAGAAGGAATATGGCGCAATATTCACCACCATAATGAGGGTAGCGATATCGAAGAAGAAATGGCCCGACTCATTAAAAAAAAGGTGATTTGAGCTAGCACAGCCGCCTCCTTGTAGGTATCGAAATCAGTAATGACTTTGTCGCTGTGGCAACAGATCCACCTACACAACTTTCATTTAATGCGTTTCCCTACTAAAAGATGCGTAGAAGCGAATGGCAGTACCTAAAAAAAGGGCGCGTACGTTTCCTAGGCGGCAATATGTCAATTTGACTAGCTTTTATTCATCAGTAGTCGAGAATGTATAGACTGCGGGGATTCGGCCACGTAAGCCGGTCATGACGGTTTATTCGCGATTGTCAAAGACGAGCAAGTCAAGTCGCATGCACACAAAAAATCTGTTTCCGTTGTGTGCAGCGCGTAGTTCGTCTTGCCGAGAAAAAAATATTGTCGCCAAAATTGTCGGCGTTCAACGCGACGAGGGCCTTCTGAGTGGTTGAATCCAGCGCTTCTTCCGCATGTACTGGTGTACGTCATCGTACAGTTTTTTTTGCTCTTTGAGGTGATTACCTATGTCAGTGCAAAAAATGTGATTAGAAGATATTACTAATTATTTAAAGGGCGCTGATTGGTCAGATATGGGGGTGTGGTCCATTTATCAAAAGGGTGTGGTCCAGCTATCAGCGCCCTATTTTATTCATGAAAATTGCCATAAAAATACTGTAGTTGATGTCAGCAAGTTCGTCAAACCTTGTATACCAGTCAAGTGTATAGTAGTATACTAACACTAAAAAAAAGGGCCCTTTCCTAAATTTGTTTAGAGTGAGGATCGAACCCACCACCTCTGACTTACCAAGTTGATGCTTATCCACTGCACTATATGAACATCAACTTGGTAAGT
>MIQA02008187.1:0-11112 GCA_001887855.2 Sclerospora graminicola | reverse complement strand
CCGGGGAGCTCGACTGGCAATATACTTGAACTTTGTATACTGCGACGGCTGGACCGAGAATAATCGGTCGGCCAGCCAAACCAATAATAATGAAGGGTAAATCCAAACGTGTACGTAAAGGGGAATCCAAATATAACTCCACAATTTTCCACAGAAGGCCAAAATGTTACCACTTCCCAATACTTAATATACCGTGTTCAAAACACGGGCGACTTGAGGTGAGTATACGAAACGCCGCGATTCCTGTGGTAAAGCGATCAGAAAATGTTGAGAATGAAGTGGACCACACATGGCCGTTGATTGGTGACGATGGAACACCCATCAACATAAGACGGTTGATGGGTGGGAAAGGCCGATCGCATTTACGATGAAAAGGTGGCGGACAACGGGTATTCGCGATGTGAAGAATCAGCCAAGTACTGTCATTACGCCCAGTCCCAGACACTGATGGAACGGTGGAGATCACGATCATGATCATGATCACAAGTACTAAGTGGAGTTCCCGTGAATTTACAACGAGTTTGAAATACAGCAATTGGTGACATGACGTATCAGGGACAGCCATCTAGCCGATCTATGAACCGTGTAGTTGATGAAGTGGATTATGACACGAAGTTTCGGCCCGATCGGCCGAGCCAACTGATTATGCTCAAGATATGAAGATCAGATGTGGAATGAAATGGGGCATGTGGAATAGCGAGTTGTGTGAGTGATGATGACCGATGGATTTGTCCGAGAATGACGTGACAAGGCCCGATTAGGCCCGATCAGCCGAGATCAGTGTGATATGGTTGCCCCGACGGGGTATGAAGGTCGGAAGTATGGCTGAGCAGATGAATGAAGTCGTGGTGATGGTGACCTAGAGAGTTCCCGAGGTGATCAAGGGCTGATCGCCCTGATCACTGCCTGATCACTCGGCTGATCACTATGCCGATCGTGATCGGGGCTGATCAGCCTCTGATCGGCGTCCAGACGCGAAAGCAGTTGAAGTTATCAGTCAAGTCGGGCTGGATATGAAGTAAACAAGTGTCAGAAGGGAAGATCTCAAGTGGTTTCCAAGTCGTTTATCGAAGATCGGGATGGGTTGAAGATCGTTATAGATGTCCGGCCGTGATCAGGGCAGAAGCGGCACAGATCAGCTTGAAGGTGCAGCCAGGATGGGTAAGGTGGCACTGTACAACAGTGCAACGAAGTGAATAGGGTCGAAGTACAGATCAGGCACGTGAGTTGGTTTATGGTACACAGGTATAGGATAATTGCATATATAATAACAGGGTTTTGATTTCCCCCCTAAGCAAAGAGTCGCTCCGCCACGTGTTGCGGTCATTGGGAGCACAGGGTTGACTAGTCCCCTCTTGCTCAACTAGTTCCCCGTTAAGACGAGTTTAAACGCATTTTGGCTTACCGGAAGACCCCCGACGGGTTTGTTTAGGTGATCAAGCCTCACCGCCCACGCGCACGTGTTTAGAAAACGTTATTGATATTGGAAAAGGTTTTGTGGAGATAACGTTTGTGGATTACTGTGGAAGATCGTGGTTTGATCGCGTTTTCTTGGTTTCTTATTATCTCTCTCATTGGCTGGCCTGATCGGACGAACTTTCCCGATCAGTGCCTAGATACTGATTAAGTATCGACCCCAACCCGTTCTCCGGTGAAAATTTCCACCCGAGGACACCCCCCGTCTCGAGAAGGTCATCCCCTCCGACCTGATCAAGATCATCGTTTTCGTCACCGAGTCCACCTAAGTGAGTGTAACCACCCCGATCAACGGGTACACAAGGTGAGATGAAGATAAACATAGATCCTGACGCGCATGAAGACCGGCCAGATGACCGGGAGGATCAGATCAGTCACCATAACGGTGATTCATCTGATTCTGATGCTGATCAGGATCAACGGAGTACCCCCTCCGATAGTTGGTCGTCCGGGCCAGTGGGTATCCAGATTCCGCCCAAGACTTCGGTCATGGATTTGAAAATCGGCTCCACCACAGGAACTTAGAGGTGATCTCTCTCCCAAATTTCGGTACATTGAAATAGCCATCTCATCTCACCCATTGATCTTCTGAGTCGTCTGCCCATCCGTGTCCTATTCTGTTGAATTGCTTCGTTTGCTGCAATACTTAGAATTTGATCACGTAAAATAGCCGTTCCAATAAGAGAATGTACCAATTGGGCTGCTTTGCGGCTTCTTCTTTGCGCCATTCGTTTTCGCACTGTAATGATTGCAGCTTCCAAGACTCCAACGACGTCCTCCCACCTTACGACCCCCTTGTCATTCCATACTTTGTGATTTTTTACTCCGCCCGTACTTCTTCAATAAGACGACCCTTGCTGGCTCCTCGCACTAGATATTGCAGCCGAAATTGACGCCGTTTTACCACTGAAGAACCTTTTACCGGTTCTCGTAGAATTAGTTGTTCTTCTTCATGGCCCGAAGGAACATTTGGCGTGCTTGTTACCATTTGTTGGACTCATGCGTAATAAGCTTCTGGAATGTATATTCTGTCCAATCTACTTGCCGTATTTCACCGTCAAAATGTAAATTCCATTTTGCCATTTAAATCATCTGCATCCCATGCCGACTTTTGAGCGAGTGCCGCATTGTATCATCCATAGTTATCTACTAATAGCGATAATTCCGAGCGTGGACCCCGTGACGCACCAGCTCAATCTTATTGCTGGACCTCAACACAGTTAAAATCACCTGCTAAGACGGTGTTGGGTCTCGTCCGAATCTTCCATCCTGCGACACCTGCAAATAACTGGCACGGTTAACGTTAGAGTCATGTGGTGCATAAATGCTGATAAGTGGCCAATGGGCTAAGTCCACTGCAATACTTCTTTCCGTCCACTGATGGCGATCCCACGGTCTTGGTTTTAGGCCTTGTTGAGGGGTAAGTAAGATGGCTGACCCCACCCGTCTTGCACGCAGAGATGCTCCAGTAGGCTAATCTTTGGTTTGGGTTGTCGTACTTCCATAGCATTTCCCATGCCGCCGTTATCTCTTCAGCTTCTGTCGTCGAGGTCACGTGCGTCTCTTGGATGAGAATACAGTCTGCTCTAGAGTCGAGCGGTTTGCCCCTCCACTCTTGTAACCACATCTGTCTTGTTTGTGTTTTAACTCCCCCATACATCTTGGGTACACACACACACACAGAAACCACAAGGTTTTGACCGGAAAGGTAGTGCCTCCCTTGAGATTTCATAGTCTCTCCCAATTCCGCAACCTTGAATTTGCTATACGCATCCATAGTTCGTTCCAGTCGCTGGGCTTCGTGCTGGAAAGACAAATCCTGTGAAGTGCCCTTAGTAGAGAGGTAGCGGATCCTCCACTGAGGTCCCACCATTTAGACCGTTATTACCCACGCTTTGCCATGTCCGATCTACAGTAGACGGTAGATTAGTCAATGCCGTACTGAAATAAATTGACATATCGTTCCACGCTGTGATGTCACCTTATTTCCGCATTGCTGGTATCTGCTGTTGTGCCTTCAAATACCGAAATAGTCTTGTGACAATGGGCTCTCGAGGCACTGCTGCCTCGCCCAGAATTGCTGCGGCGTGGGCACTGTGGATATTCGCACATAACGCCGCGTTCGCAAATGCATTCATTCTGTTCAGCGCACTCAACCTCCACAGCGGATCCTGTCCATAGTTATGTTTGTGGAGGATCTTCCACTCCTGTCTGCTCGCACGAAGTACTGCTTTCTGTATCTCGTCGGTGACTGCTAGCACTTTCTTTCCCCACCACGCCATAAGTTCTTGTTCGTACCTACCGTCTTGACTCTACATTCCCAACATTCCTTCTGCCAAACACATGTAAGTTCCTGGAGCACCTCCGCACTCATACACTCAATAATACAGTGTGGATGGCTATAGCACTCAAGTAGTTGCAGAAGCGTCACCCTTTCCTTTTGTGCCGCTTTCAACCACACACTTCCATCGGCGCCTACTTGGGGAAATATAATGCCTGTTTTGTGGTGCCAAACGGAGGACATCGCATTCCATACACGCACCCATTCCGGCATTAGCATCTGGACCTGTTTCCGTATCATTCAACACCTCGAAGATTTCTCGGTGGACTGCTGTATGATGATTGAATTTTCGCCACTATCTTGGCCATATGCTTCTGCGACTGCCCTTTCCTTGTGCGATCTCTCTTTCTCCTCGTCTACAATCACTGAGTCTGGATCTCGTGTAGTGTTAGTGTTATCCTCCCCACACACCAGCTGCGGCTGTATCCGTAGTGACAACATCTCAATGTTTGCGCCATTCCTCACATCCGGCTTTCTTGTGGTAGAATGATTCTGTTCGCCTTCGTTTCCTTATAGACGTGTTCCTGTTGTATACTGATGTCAATGGAGTAATACCCTCTCCCCCACATCGTATGTCTCCGCAAAATGCCTTCTGATTATTGGATCTCTTAAGTTTACCGTTAACAACTCTTCCTGATGATCCGGTGAAATGTACAAAACAGTATCAAAAAGAAAATGCATCAAAGCTTCGTTACCTGGTTTCCGCGAATTAAGTAGCGGTTCAATTTAATTGTGGAAGAAGTTAGGAACTTTTGCCGTCTCCATTGGTCTCAGAGCTTCTGGTATGATTTGATTGGTATGCGTCCCGCCATCCATGTCCATTGGCTCACTCGTGTGCGCTTGTTGGTCACTATATATCTTCAGGATGGCGTCTATTTCCGCCATACATGCTGGAATTTTGGTGGTACCGATACCATTACTCCGACTGGACCTCCTCCTTCTTCTGTTCCTCCTGTTGTGTCTGCCATCTCCACATCCGGATCCCTATGTCCATTACCACCCGTATTCTTTTGGTGTCTCCACCCGTGAATAAATGCCTGCTTTGAAGTGTAATACGAGAGGTAGATCCCTCCTGACTCAATAGCGTCTTTCTTAAGCTTATTAACTTCTTGAATAGACAGTGCGCTATGTGCAAAGTGTATTCGCCACGGGTTGCGAAAGTCTTTCGTTGGACCATCTTCGTTTCTGGTACGTAATGAATGTATGACACCTACCTTTCCAGTCGTAACATCTTCGCTGATAACGAATATATGTCGTTGTATCATTGTACCTATATAGCAAAGGGTGTCGTTGCTACCCCATTTCTTGCAACTTGCCGTCTCATCCAGCGCCGATAAACTAGTGTCGTACTCCACCAAGTATTTTTTTAACTCTATTTCTGACTGTCGAGCGTCGTAGCCGCTTCCAAGACTTTATAAAGTTTGTTTCCTAATGCCGAAAGGAAACTGTAGTTGAAAATCTAACATCCCACCCTTTCTTCAACCGTGCTGACGCTGCTTCGAAAATGGTGGGAATGGCATCTAATGACGAATTGAACAGTGCTTGAATGATACTGTAGGCCTGGCAGTTCCCTGTCGGCGGTGTTTGGACTTGTTGCAGTCCCATTGCCACGAGTGCATCTCTGATAGTGTATTCATGTGTCAGGGCCACCTCTTCTACAGCGCACGCAAAATATTAGGTATGCCCTTCCAGATGTTTAACAGCTCTTCCATATGCTGTTATCTCATCTTTTACTTGGGCTTCAATTACTAATAAATCCGCTGTCGATGTTAGACGTGCCTGGCTGCCTTTCTTACTGCGTCCTATCGCGCAGTGGCTGCTGACAGCGCCAGAAAAGTACATTGTACACCCCACTCTCAGCATTACACATCCCTCTGTTAATAAACCTCACCCTATCAGCCCAGTCAGGGGACCTTCATTCCTGCTCGTGAAAGTCAGTGGCTGCCAGCGAAGCAAAAAAAAATTAAAGTGCACGACACGACAAGACATAGCGGCGAATATGCCACCCCGCGCGACGAAGCGCTTTGAGGTGGAAGCCTCCGGGCCGCGTCGCTTAAAGATAATGAAGAGGCAAGTCCGACGCTTTGGATACGATGATAGCGACGAGCTCGACCACGACGCATCCAGTGAAAGTGGTCAAGACTGTAGTCACAGCCAAGATTATGTAGTATCCGGTAACTTTGTAGCGAGTCATCGGCAAAGCCCAAGCTATTACAATTCCGACAGCGAAAACAACGCATGTGACGATGAAAATGGCGCTGATAATGAAGGCGCCAGATATAGTTGCAGTGAGAGTGACAAAGGAAGTCAATACGAGAGCGAGGACGAGCACGATATTAGTAGCGACGGTAGACATAATGTTGTCACACAAATTTCCGCTTCGGGACGGGATCGCCCCGGCAACCACGTGTCAGGTGGTACTTACTATTTGGGCTTCACTGAAGTACCAAAAATGAAGAAGACATCTTTCCGATCATGGGACAGTTTCCGATCGTACCTCGTGAGGTACGCTGCTCGAACCTACCAGGTACAATACTTCTTGCTGCTTTGACTTGTCTGCTCGAAGCTCAACGGATTGACTGTGGTATTTGTTTTTAAAGGTTGTTAGTGTCACAAACGGTTCCAGTGTCTCAAAGAGAAACGCTGTAATAAAAAAGCAAGTGGTCGACAACTACTCGCACAACGAATACCTCATGAATACAGTGTTGAAAAACCGCTCGATTCCTGCCGAGTTCGAGAGCTATACGAAAACAATTTCCTGTACACATTTTGAAGCGCCTAGAGTCCGATCAACGTCACAACGCCCGCGGCAAAACTATCGGGCACTAAAATGCCCTGCTCGGATAAGTTACTCTGTTGCTATGTATCGCCTCAGACGCTGGCTGTAATGAAGTCACATGGACACAGTCTACGAGCTGGTCCAGCTAACTCCATTGTGTGATTGTAGATAAACGTGTGCGTACAAGTAGACGCTACGAAAGGATGGCGTGTGAAGGTCACTGACCAGAACACAGCTCACAACCATAAAATTAGCAAGGAACTGTACATGGCCTATCCACAGCATCGCAAGGTCAAATCGACACACGTCTTGCATACAGTTGCTGCCATAAGAGAGCATGGAACCCCACGAAAAGGAATACTCGCTTACATCATCAAAAATGACAAGGCCGAAGTGACGCTGAAAGATGTGCACAATCTTATGGCAAAAATGAAGATGCAAAAGTACATAGATAATCCATCTGTCGACGTTCGGGTGAAACGCTTCTTAAAGGACTTCTGTGATCAAAATGGGCACGTCGGGAGGGTGTTCACTGACGAATTCGACGAAGTCCTAGCAATCACAATGCAAGTCGTTGCGCTATTGCTGTTCTAAGCCAAAAAATACGCCGACCTGTGCTATTCGGAGCCAGAATAGAACAGCAGATCTATTCGCGTACTGTAGATTTCAATACAAAATCCAAGACACCAAAAATCGTCCCTTGTGACATTTCACACAAACATTTGAAGTATGCTACCTGACGCTACCATGTCACCATTTGGGCTCCAATCTAGCGCATAGACCTTGTTCGCGTGGCCTGACAACGTTGTTTTGGCATTTTTCGACTCGCAAAGCTCCCACACCTTAACAGTCGAGTCTTTGCTTGCTGTCACGATCAGCCGAGCATCGCTGGACCAGCAAACCTGGTATAACTAAGCACATGAAGGAAATGTTCGACCAGTTTCCTGAAGTCATTTTGCTTCGATGCGACACACGATACAAACAGTGCTCGCTACAAGCTGTTCTCTTTCATGGTTCACGACACTTGAGGGCGTGGGCAGCATGTTCAAGTACGCACATCTATTTAATATTGAGTGGTGGCGTTTGAGTTTAATTCTAGGTTTTGTAACATGTTTTTTTATAGCACAGTTTGATTGTTGATGAAAAGGCGCTCCGCACCGTGTGCGCCCAGTTCAAAGTGGCAAATCCCCGATGGAACGAGATTCGTTGCCTTGTAATTGATAAAGACTTCACCGAAATGGGCGTGGTAGAGGAACAACTCCCTGATGCGCGAGTACTCTTGTGCCATTGGCACGTGATCAAGTATTTGCAAGAAGAGTTTGGCAAATCCCAGTACGGGTTGTCCGAATTCCAGAAGAGGTATATGAAGATTCTATCTAAAGAACTAATTGATGCACCGTCACCTCGCATCTACGACAAGAAGATCCAGTTTATTAAAACAATTCTTGGTGACTCTGCTAATGCGTGGTTTAGCTACTTCGACCCAAACTGGAATCAGTGCAAGGAGAAATGGTGCTCTTACCTTCGCTGCGAGGTGCCTCATCTCGGGAATAATACGAACAATCGACTGGAGTCTAGTTGGCAAAACTCAAAATGATTGCGAACAAGTCGAAGACCTTGGATGAATGCTTACTTGCAATCTTATTTTGGCAGCGCATACAAGATTCTGCATGGTTCCGCGAAATGAGCCACATGGGGTGTACTGTCGTCTCCGATGTTGACGACGAACTTAACAAGCTAGCCAATGTCGTTAGCGCATACACCTTCAACCTTATTAGCACCCAGTATGATTTCGCAATGAAACCGACCACCAAGTATCGAGTTTATGCACTGGGCATACCAATTGTGCTCATCTCGTATATCCGGCCGATTAACGACCAATACCACAGCGACATCGTTGTAGATGAAAATGTCAGCTGGCGGTGCGTGAGAGATGATGTTAATAGGCGCAGTCTAGAAGGCGATGTCCCAGACGAGTACGTGGTTAACACTCGAACATGGTTATGCTCCTGTACTTTCATGTTGACTAGGCTTTTGCCTTATCGCCACATTTTGTATATTCGACGAAGCAAATGCCCAGATAACATTATTCCAGTGGGAAGGTTGCACAAGAGATGGCTTGTAAAATCATACAATGACCAGGAAAACGCAAACGTAACATCTTTTGGGAATCAGGAAGATAACTCAGCACAGTTTGAATGCACTAGAGTTTTGCGGTCTCCGCAAATGTGCTCTCAGCCGGCGAACGGTACACACGTCTCTTCCATTTTGCTAAGCAGATCGCAGAGTCAGGAAGTCGACATGGAACAACTCAAGTTCTTGCTCTAGAGAAGGCATTATCCACCGTACTTGAGGTGGTGAATATGGGACGCATTCCCACAGTTCTTGCACCAATGTCTCCTCTGATCACGCCCGAGGCGCTGCCAGCGTCTCAGATGGTGAAGCGGCCAAACGCGTTAGCGCCGAGTATTAGCCAGCTTGACCCTGGAGAAATAGAATTGTCGGAGTACTGCGTTGGTGAGAAGAGAAATCGAGATGACCAGAGTCACACATTTGATCATCATGTTAATGGGAAAGACGCCACCGAAGCTATTACTGTTCAAGCCAATCCATGTAACGAATATAGCAACATCGTCAATGATGCATTTCATTTACGCCAAACCGCAGCGCCTTTAGGGAGACCAAGTGCGAGGAAGAAAAAGCTATCAAGCAAACAAATCGATCATTCTGGTGCCCGTCATCTTTTCAAGTACTTTGAACGTTCAGGTGCGATTGCCAGCATCGATGCCTTCGAGACCCTCCTTTCTGCCAATCAAATTTCATACGCTCAAGCTCATCTCTTTCTTGATGCAATCGTGATCCAAGATACGCAGTTGAAAGCAATCGTAACGATGGCTACCAAACGTAAATCGACATCGCTGAAGGAGATCACGCATGTGCTTTCTACTGCTGTTCTAGAACGAGCACATCGAGCGATCCAGAACAAGAGGAAAAGGCTGAGAGCAATAATTGATATGTCAGAGAGCATCCCGTTCGTCATCAAAATCGACAAGATCATGTACTCGGAGGAGGCATTGCACTTATGCGCATGTAAACACATCCAAAAAGTGGTGTCGAGTTATTGACGAAGGAATGGAATGGCTACAAACGGAACCAGCCACGCCAGTAGCTCCGTGACAGTGGATGCAAATTGAGTCTGATTACAAGAAAACGCGCGCACTGATGCGACAAGTCAACCTGATCACGTCGACGGCATCTCTTCTTAATTTCTGCTCGCGTCGACTTATTGATAGTGATGCGTTGCACGCAGCAATGCACCTTCTTCGGCAGCAACATGGCGAGCACGTTCTTTTTTTTCATCCTGGCGTCACGGCAATGCACACTTCGAGCGCCTTCATCGCTGACATGCTAGTCATCCAGACGCTGAAAATGCTCCCAGCGTTTGGAGCGCTGAGCACGTGCGAGACCCCGCCAGTGCTACTCGTTGCAGTGCATTTCCAAATTCCGAACACTGGCGCGGCTTGACGATCGACTTCAACAGCGGGATCTGCACAGTCTTCGATCCTTTCCAGAATGGGGAGCAGTACCAGAAAATGGATCGATGGATCCATAATTTTCTTTATTCGATCCATCCTAGGTTGCAACACACTAGATTGAAGCAACAGCGCCTTCAAACGACCACGCAGACCTACGGCTTCAATTGCGGCGTGATGGTACTGCTCTTTTTCGAGATGTGCATCACCGGCTCCCCAAGCGCCAACATTCACCCACCGTATCTTAATGTGGTAATTAATTTTCGCACGTTTTCGATACCTCCTACTCACTCGTCAGAACGCAATACCCGGTGACTTCTGGCATATTGGTCGATACTTCCGGCAAAACGGCCATCTGCTTCTCGATACATTCAATGTACTGATCACCACCTTCATGTATACACACTTGTTCATCTACTTGATCTACCTTTTCCGGATCAGCATCATCTTGAGTCGCCCCTTGTAAGTCATCCAACTGGTGATCTACTTCGGCTTCACCTTCCTCCGTAATGACTTCGGCAGATTCGTCCTCCTTTTTCTTCTCAAGAACGTTCCCGAACTCTTCACTATCATTTTCGCTCTCTGGACCCGCTGTCTTCGGTCAGCCGGGTCTAATAATATTCAATATTTGTGGCCTTTGTTAAACCCGACTCTCCCCTATCGCTTCGATCGGCGATCTCCTGATCAGCAGCTTGGTCGGCGTAGAATATTCCGGCTTCTCGATCATAGGTGAGGTAACTTCATCCGCTAAGTCTTCGTCACTAATCATTCTGTGGTGGCTTGATAAGCCAGATTCTGTCATTCGATATATATTCGTGATCCCACTGAGACATACTCAATCTGTCGAGGTACTTTCCCTTCGGGTAACCACATCCCTAAGATCATGTCTTCGTGAACGATTAGCGGCTGATCGGTATATTCGTAACCATGATGTAACTTGATCTGCCGATACCCTTAACGAACGTTGGTACCCATCGTTCACC
>MIQA02008186.1:0-10908 GCA_001887855.2 Sclerospora graminicola | reverse complement strand
CTATTTTTGCACGAAACGATTAGTGTGGCCTATATTAACTTCGCAGCGACATTATTAGCGTGGGTGCAGAATTACCGAAGCCCACATTAATTTTGATTTTCTATGCAAAATTTTGAGCTCGAAATGAGTATGGCCCACATTAATGACACTCTTTGCTGTAGTGTTTTCGAGAAAAACTACAGAATGCCTAAACTAAGGCTGTGTTCGGCAAAAATGCTATTTTCAAATTCTATTTACCTCGAAATCGGGTCTCAAAAGGATCTGCTTTTTCGCTTGAATTGCCGTGTTCGACGAAGCCGATGTGTCACAATATCGTATCGAAATGTGATATTCATAGACTATCGCAGTAGGGAATATATAGAATATAACAGTAAACTTTTCTCATACTGTACCGTATACCATGGCAACACAAGGACGCCGGGTGATTAAGTAGAAACTCTAGCTATACATACAGTTTTTTTTTTTGCACCATGGACACTAACCAGCTCTCGTCGGAGCATGTCGAAGGATCTTGGGAAATTCTCCACCTCACCCAAAAAATGCCTCGCGCCACTTGTTAGCTTCTTTTCTGGTCTTAATTTCCTCGTCATCCATCCACCGCTGGCTGTGCAGCACCATGAAACCCATTATAACAAGTAAGTACCACAGCGATGCTAAAAAGACTTTTTGCGCCGAAGCGTTAGAAGGCTACGAATGAAATTTGTGCGCCAAATAAATAGTGTACGCATTGACAATGGTACCTTCCACTACAAACATGTAGCTTGTGGTTTTGTGTGAGTGCAGCCACGATTGGAACCGCACTCATGTAGTAGGAATACCTCAGTGCCAAGGCAGCACTCCGAGAGCCCGTAGGATCATTGCACGCAACCATCTTGTAGCCACCACGCGCATAGTCTTTGCGTGAGCGCCACCTTAAGGCAAAAAAGTGAGGCATTTGCCAACAATACATCAAATACACATTCAACGCGGCGTCTGGTGCTAGTAAAGTACATGTAGCAGCCGCCCAGCCCATGACAGGCGGTATAGCACCCACTAAGGATACCACCCACGTATTCAATTCAGTTCAGACGACCCACATATCGTCATGTAATTCGTGTCTTATCAGTGCGGCCAACATCCACGAGCTCCAAAGAGGCTGTGAACATGGATGCATTTGACGTGGCTCGATTGACGATATTCAAAGAAGATTTTGCGATTTATAGGGAAAGCGCGTCTTAGTACGCTCGTAATGATGACGACTGGAGCGGGGGTTTTAATGGCTGGTGGACCTATTTCTTGGACCATCTTCCTTGCTGCTACAATCGGCACGTCTCTGGCTTCAGTTTCCGCTAATACATTTAATCAGTGTTGGGAGGTCGAATTGGATGCTAAAATGCAATGGACACATCGGCGGCCGCTTACTTCCGGTCGAATATCTAAATCACATGCGTTGGCTTTTGGTGCTGCTACAGCCACAGCTAGTTCGGTCATCTTGGCGGCTGGATGCAATCCAATGGTAGCCTCGCTCGGTGTGTTTAATATTACTCTCTACTCGCTGGTGTACACTCCGATGAAGATGAAAAGAGTGATTTACATGTACCGTATGTAGGCCATAGGATTAATTAACAAAATTTGTATTTTATAGTCACTAAAAAGATGCAGTGTCAAAAGTTAACCCTCCAACATCAGCATTGCGTTTTAAAATCGCCGAATTCGGCGAGTTTTCAAATAGCATTTCTGGACCCAAATATCGCGTGCCGAACACTTCGCGATTTTTGACAAAATAGCATATCGACATTGGGTTAAGAAAAGGTGCAGAAATCGCAAATTGGGCGTTGCCAAACAGGCCCTCAATATTCAATATTCCGTTCAATTCAATTTTTTTTATTGGCCTTAACTTTTGTCACGTGTACCGTCACTCCTCCCAAAACTGGCCGCTTACTGACCCTGCACTAGCGGCCCCAGCACTTGTTTCCACGTCGCATTCGCTTCCACTCGTCCTAGAAAAATGCTCGGTCCAATCTGTTGACTAATCTTTCCAACACACTCCCGTGCCGCAAAATTCGCCAGTCGATTCGAGCCCTGGAGCGTAAAAACCAACGGGTCAAAGAACAAATCCAAATACCGTTTAAACACCTTTTTCCCAAGCGCTTGACACATGTTGGGGAGTTGTTTCCAGATCGTTTCTTGCAAAGTTGCCGTCTGGGGAAAGTGCCGAAGGATCGCAATGTCCGCGAGCGACGGGAGAAACTTGACCGCAACGTCCGGGGCGACGGTACAGAGTTCCCGGACCATATAAATGGCCCCATCCGTGTATTCCCACGGTTCTTTAACCTGATGCACGTGGCGTCGATCCAAGACGGCGGGTTCGAGCGAACAGCACGAAAAGGCTTGGCCTTGTTTTTTGTCCGGGCGCATCATTTTGTCGTCTTCATGTTGACTCTTTACTGGCTGCGTCTTGGCCCGTGCCAGATAGTCTTCCGTGACTTGGACCACTCGATCCAGTGCTTCTTGGCCATACGCTCGTATGACATTGGCCAGAGCAATCGCCGCGTCTTCCCGCACGGACCACATGGTATCTGCTAGATGGTCGATCCATAAGTGATAAAGTTCATCGAGAAATGGCCGACATTCGATTGGAAAGCCAAGAACGAGCTGGGCAGAGGCCAGACAAGCAGCATCTCGTACCAAGTTTGAAACATCATAGAAACAAACAAGCAACGCTTGAACGAGCCGCGGTACGTGGGGTCGAATCGCTTGAGGGTCTACTTTCGTTCCCAGCTCAGCGATACAATGACACGCCGATTCCCGGACACAATGGGCCGTCATGTCGACATAATAATCGACAATTTCAGCAGCATATTTCGCCACAAGGTCCCGTCCGTGGGTGCCAACAATTAATTGCCACGATTCTTGCGAATATTTTTGCACGCGTTCGGCAATATAATAGCGATTCAAACACAGACGTGGGAGAAGCGTGGGGAAATACGTGGCACGACCAGTATCTTGTAATTTCAAGAGAAACGTTCGCGCGGCGATCGATGCAGCGTACCGTACCTGACACCAATTATCTTCCATCCCACGTTGAATGCATTTGGCAAGGACATCGCCCACTTGTGTCCGGTACTGTTCAATGAATCCAATGGGTGCAATCTCCGACAAGACGGTAAGTGTCTCGAGGCCCACGACCCGCACGTGGCGATTGATATGGAAACAGCTTTTCGTTGCCACGAGGTCGAGCACTTGCGGTGTTAAATAGACAAAAGTGTCGTCATCCTGGGCGTTCTTTTCTGTCGTGAGAAACGTTTCGCCACTACCTTGGATGACGTATTTGAACGCCCACAACGACGATTCCAAGGCCTTCCAACCACTCACATCGTCCAATTTATATGGCGTTGACGGTGTGCGGGGCGTATGTTCTGGACTTTGCGGTGGCGTCATCATACCGTTCGTGCTAATATTATCGTCCAATTCTTCAAACCCCGTTTCTTCATAAGTGGGCGAGCGATTGAGATTCGAGACGACGGAATCAACGAGTTTGGGCGTAAACTCGTGCGTAACCCATGCAAGATCATAGTTCGCCAAGACCCCGAGGACTTTGGCGACGGCCATCCGGACGCGGGGTTCGTAATATTCCATATGATGGTGCACGGCCTGTTTTACTGTCTGGGTTACAAACCGGTCGGAAAAAGGCGGGATACGCGACACATAAAGTGGCAACTCGGGGGACGGGAGAGAGAAATCCATATTTCGATCCAAATCAGGGAGCTTAAGGTACCGACTGAAGAGATCCCGGACAACGACAAAAAAAACGGCCACGGCCTCCCACCGTACTTTTCCTTCCAGTAATAACGACTCTAATTCTTGTTCCAGTAATTCACGACGGGATTCTTCGTCGTCGGAAGGAGCCGTGGGGTGGAGAATTAAGTGAAGAATTGCATCAGCAGTTGCAATGGCACTTGGTGGCACCTTTGGCCGGTTCTTGAGCGTCCGCAACGCACTCTCAGCACCTGATAGTTCCATTTGTTCACTTTAGGTTTTCACGGTACTGGTATTTTGAATAATTTGACGGTATTCTAGATGGATGTCAACAATATGATACGGTAGGACTGACTACCTGGAAGTAAAAGTAACTTAATCGAAAATAGTACTCTTTGGAATATTGCGCTGATAACAATCATGAGAGTTGATATTGGCAAGGCGGGATGCTATGTGGGGGGACTGCTTGTAGGCATTGGATGGTGGCTGTTAGCGGATGCCGCGGCGTTTGCTGCCTATCACAAGTCACACATTTCGTTTGACTTTGTGAAATATCTGCCCGGCATCATGGCCACGCTCGCGTTTGTATTGTAATCAGAAGAAGTAATCGTGTCGAAATGTAGTGCTAACACATATTATTACTGTATTACAGGGTAAACACGGTGGACTGGGACATGCTTTCGGATGATGCGCGCTTTCTATATGGCTCCGGTGTGGCCACCCGAGCTCGGTATGTGTTCTGTATAGTATTTCAAGTTAGTATTTTTCGATTACTTGTTCTCGAGTAATACTTTGTCGAAGGTGCTTTGTGCTGTTTTGCATTTCTATTTTGATAGCTGCCGTAGTGGGATCGATTCTCGTGTTCACAGACACGTACGTGAACAATAAATTCAACGAATCAACGTGGCCGGGCGCTGCTATTGTCCTCCAGAATGTCTTTATCTTATTGGGCACTTTCGTTATGCGAGTCGGTACTATTGCTGCTGCATCGACGTAGTAATTGAGGCAAGTTTATTTGTTTATATAATGAAGTTTCAACGTTGTCGTGGTATCAAAAGCACAAAAAAATTGAGGAACAAAACTTAACTAGATTTTTTCAAGGCTGTCTTGAGAAAAAGCGTGTTACTTCAATCTTGTCTAAACGCTTGATTTAGCAAACTTTGAATCGCGTCAAAATGTTTTAGGTGTTTAAGTTCTGTTTCTATTCAAGCGAAGGATCAAACCAGATGAAGATCTTGCGACACTGTCGATAAGTTTAGCAGGGAAAGTTACAGTTATCGCGCTTCCGCTTGGGAGTGAGAAACCGATTGTTGTGACGGCTGGTGCTTGGAGCCTTCAACTGCCGGATCCCTTCAGACGACAGACAGTCTGTTTGTCGGTGGTCGGTCGGATCTCTTTCTTCTTCAGACCGGCACCGGCCGTTGAGACGAGATCTTTGAATAGTCTTTTTTTGGGCAGCAGGTGGGAACATGGCGGACAGGACAAAAGGCTCAGATAGCGGCGGTTTAGGAAAGATTGAAGGCCCTGAGATGTCGGAGGCTTTTGAGACTCCCTCGAGCTCTCGACTTACATCAAGTGCTCATAGACAAACTCCTGGAACTCGCTCAAACCGATCAAGGCGAAAATTTAATTTGGCTAAACTGCGCTTGTCCTTGACGATTGATGCCGACTGCACGTCGACAGGAGAGCGAACGGCAGGGACAGGAGAGTCCACGCCTGCTTCGACTTGCAGCAGCTGCAGCAGTGACGTGGTGCCGTGGTGGGAAGTCGAGTATCAATGCCCACCTCCAGGGCATCTTGGCGCCCACGTCGTCCCGGTCTCCGCTATCGAAGCCGTTGAATGTTCTTCTACGGCCCATCATACTTCAGCCTTCAAGTCGATTGAAACAACGAAAAGGGCAGAAACGAACAGGACGTGCCACTTATCCGTCAGTCTCTCGACTCCCATACTGACACAGACGAGCATTCGACCAGGTGCAGTGCTTTATGAGACACCTGAGCCATCGCAACAAGGTCGACACAGCAAATTGTCGACTCTTATGACCTCCGCTCCACGATGTACGTACAAAGCGCTGGAAAATTAGACTGGGAAAAGAATCTAATCATGACTTTTGACGCCTTTTTTTTTTAGTGCTAGTGGACAATAGTCCGAGTCTGAAACGCAAAGTACGAGCTCGTGACCCAACCGATTGCACGTCGGATCTCTTCTCTACACCTGTGACCAAGCAACGGAAGCGGTCCTACGAGTTTAGGTAATACCATGCCCGTACTTGTCGTTGATTGGTTGTTACAGTTGAAGTTGAGCCTAAAATGTATCTATCTTGACAGTTTACAGAAATCAGCTCTACTAAATCAAGTGGTAGCGCCGTCCACGTTAGCACAGCCACTCACACCGATTAACAAGAGCATGAATGAAGTCCGTGAGGCGGAGCCAGCAAGTACTGTATTGAGAAGACAGACTGACGCTGTCGAGCTGCTGTAAAAGCTGTTCGATTTCTACCCCACTACTTAATTTTGCCCAGTCAAAATAAATGATTTCTCTTTGCTCGATGATTGGTTAAACACAACTTCTCGAATGTCCCCGAAGGTCGACCTAATTGATAAAAAGAGGTGGTTAACTTGCGTTTAGTATTGAAAAAGTAACATTCACGCTGGATCATTGTTATTATGGCCGAGGTAAGAAGAGCAGTGACCTAACACCTTAGTGGTTAGTTATCTCTAACCGAATTTTTTTTTTCACAGACAGCTGCTGACTGGAAAGCCAAAGGCAACGCCGCACTGAGCAGCGGCAACGCACAAGAAGCCGTGGACTGCTATACGAAGGCCATTGCCTTGGATTCGAGCGACCACGTCTTTTATTCCAACCGTTCAGCAGCGTATTTGTCATTAAATGATGCCACACACGCGTTAGACGATGCAGAACTTTGTATTAAAACGAAACCAGATTGGGCAAAGGGGTATAGTCGTAAGGGTGCGGCACTGCACGCGCTAAAACGTTACGACGAGGCCATGGCAGCCTATACCGATGGATTAAAGATGGATGCATCGAACTCTGCGTGTCTTAGTGGCATTGAAGAGGTCAAGAAGGCACAAGCAGCCGCTTCACAGACGTTTAACCCGTTGGCAAATGCGTTTGGCCCCGATATGTTTGGCAAGATCGCGACAAATCCACGGATTTCGCCACTATTAAGCGATCCTTTGTTTGTCCAAAAGCTGCAGGAGATCCAGCGAGATCCGTCCAAGATTAATGAGCATATTAAGGACTCCCGGGTCATGACGGTGCTGGGCGAGCTCATGGGACTGAATATTAATATGAATGACGCTCCGGATGAAGAAATGCCCATGCCACCGACCTCTTCGCCTAAGCGTGAACCTACCCCTGCGCCAGAACCGACCCCAATGGAAGAAGATTTGACCAATGAGGAGAAAGCTGAACGTGAAGTGAAGAATGCGGCGGAAGACGCCAAGCAACGAGGCAATGCGTTTTACAAACAGAAGAAATTCCCCGAAGCCATCGAGTGCTACAATGAAGCTATTGCGAAAGATGGGACCAATATGTCGTATTATAGCAACTTGGCCGCGGTGAAGCTGGAAATGGGACAATATGATGCCTGTATCGAGGACTGCAAGTAAGTTGCGAGTTGGATTCATTGACTGAAGTGACACTTAATGGATGTTTTTTGCTGTGGCTTTCAATAGGAAAGCAATTGAAGTCGGGCGAGCCAATCGTGCCGATTATGCGCTTATTGCCAAGGCTTATGTGCGTATAGGGAATGCCAACTTGAAGAAAGGCGAAACGGAAGAGAGTTTGAGTGCGGCGATTGACGCGTATGAAGGTGCGCAGATGGAGAATCGCACAAAAGACGTGGAACGAAAGATCAAGACGTTGCAAGTCAAGTTGCGGAAGGTGAAGGAGCTCGCGTATGTCGATCCGGAGAAAGCGTTGGAGGCCAAGAACGAGGGCAATGAGTTTTTCAAGAATGGCGATTTCCCCAAGGCCGTGGAGCGCTACACGGAAGCAATTAAGCGCGACCCGTCGTGTGCCGTGTATTATGCAAACCGAGCGGCGGCTTACACCAAGTTGACGTCATTTAACGAAGCCAAAAAGGATTGTGAGAAAGCGATTGAGCTCGATCCAAAGTATGTCAAGGCGTACTCGCGTATGGGGGCGATCCAATGCTTTATGAAAGAGTTCCATAAGGCTCGGGAGAGTTATGAGAAGGGATTGGCCCTCGACCCGAACCATCAGGAATGTATTGACGGGTTGCGAAATGTCATGTACAAGATTCAAAGTGGCGAAACGGATGAAGAGCGGGCGCGGCACGGGATGGCGGATCCGGAGATTCAGGCGATTTTACGCGACCCGGTGATGCAAAACGTCTTAAACGATTTCCAGACGGATCCAGCGGGGGCGCAACGTCACTTGCAGAATCCAGGAATCATGGCCAAGATTGAGAAATTGATCGCGGCGGGGGTGCTCCAGACGAAATAAAAAAAAGGTTACGTTTTGTCCGTACCCTCTACCAAAAGTAGCAGTTAAGTTGCAATAACGTTAGGTTTACATCACAAGGATGATTGCTTTTTACCGTCGCCACACCTATGGCAAAAGTCTATGGTCACAAAATGCCCCTGGGGCAAGTCTGTCCCCAATTGATCTCGACAGATGCGAAGTCAGTCAAATAGACTCCACATAAGACACCTGATGGCGTAAATCCGGCAATGAGATCCCTCATGTCATCGCCACGAAACGCATCGTTCCTCCAGTTCCACCCCCGACAGGGTTTCACATACCGAACGTGTTTCAATCGTCGAAGCATAAAGATCTTGAGCGGTTGATACAGAGCAACGCAATGTTGTTGCAAGAGCCGAGCAAAGAGTTGTGTACATTGCTCGCATCGATCCGTTGCCGAGAAATCGGAAATATAGTCACAATAGCGACAGCTTGTTGCTCCTGTGGTTACATCCACCTGAATGCTGCGCCAGTGAGCTTCTACGGCATTTGTTGGCGTACAATTCTGCTTTCTCTTGCTAAAAAACTGCGTCCCGATCCCCATTTGCACGGAATCCATCAGTCGTGTCAATTGAGCTTCATCATCCGTGTTAATCTCGTTGTCGTGGAGCTCCATATCCCGCTTCAAGCCTCGTCTCTTTTCTTTGGAGCGTTTCTGCGGCTCTCGTTGCTTTTCCAACGCTGTAACGAGCGAGAAGACGACGGGCTGCATCGATCCATACCGTGGAGAAGCTAAGTGGCCATAGTGCATCTGCAATACTCCATTACATATAGCCGAGAAGCCTTCAAGAGCCAAACACGTGGCTTCCAGTAGATGAACGCGGGCATTGAACAGTCGAGGAAGCGGCAGATCTTTGGATGCATCCAAGCAACAGACGTGACATGGCCCCTCGCCTCCCTCTGCCTCTTGCGGTACCAATTGATGCCAGTCAGAGCTACATTGCTGTCCAAAATGGACGCAATCATGCTCATAAAAGCTCTTGAGGCCTGCAGTAGCGATGGATTCGACTAGCTCTGGTTTGAGCACGTGGGAGAGGCTGCGCAACAGCTGCGACAGATCGCGTGGCGTAAACAATGGGACTAGTTGCAAGTGCAGAAGCGTAACCACGTCCGATAGTGACGTAACGTCCAAAGATGCGGGCGGAAGAGATCGAGGCTTTTTCATCTTGAGCTGGCGCTACTGACCCCTGAGGATCGGAATGATGGTCAAGCTTACCTGAATCAGTAAACAAATGCATTGAGATAGCGCGAGTTTCGCAGAAAACTATTGTCAACGTTGCACAGCAGTACTGTAGCGTAAGACTGTAGATTGGCATTCTGAATTTGTACTGTATGCTGTTACTTCGAAGTACTACTTAACAAAAACGTGATAGTTTGATCGAGACTAAGTACCGGTATTAGAAAGTATTCTAGAATCGTGACTGTTCACAACTTCAATCGGTATGGTTAGTTGCAAATTTCTCTTATGAACGAGACAAACATTCAGGTACAAAGAATCCAAAACTACAACAATACAGAATCGTTATTACCGGACATTGTCGCGTTGTTGCCTTCGAGTTTCACTTCCTTTCTTCCACCTGACGACGCGTTGAATCTTCTCGATCATTGCATATCTTCGTTACCGCAAGATGTGCGCGACATTGTTGCAACTCAGGGACTTAAAACGTTTTCCGAGTCGGAGGCAATCCATCTGGGTAGAAAATGTGGGCGAGATTGGTATCGCCTGAAACCTTCCAAAGCTGTTGTCGGCACTTTAGACCAGTGCGGGTGTCACCACAGCCCTATCCCTATACTCACTGATTCAGTCTTTCCACGTCTTTTCAATGCTCGTCATCATTTATTACAAGCCGTGTGTTTAGTCTCTAAAGGTATATGGCCCCATTGTTACCGCGTCCTTCAATTGGATCGCAACTTCGAACGTCGGCAATATGGAGTGTTCCAGCCTATTGTATTTTCCCTCGCAACGGCTCAAGAACAACTCAATTGTCTGGAAAAAGATCGACGACTGAAATCGATTAATACAAAGAATGTGGTGGAACTCACTCGCTTGCTGAATTGTTTGGAAAATGATCTCGGCACACGCTTTTTCCATGCCACGAGCTCGAAAAGTCCTGCAGGAATGGTAGAAGCTCATTGGAAAAACATTCACGTTGATTTCGTCACGGGCACGACGTTTTGCCACTTTTGCGATACTAAGACCGACAGCATGATCGAAGGACCATTGAACCCACAATTTCGCGAAGCCGAGTACGAGTTTTTAATGCGTCAACATTGCCGAGACGTGTATCAGCCACTTAAAATGTTCATGACGCGTCACTTGGAACACGTACGTTATGTACGTCCACCGATTGGATGGAATGAAGGGGAAAACGATTTTCAAGGGAACAAGTGGCTCGACCTGATTGCAGGGGTTACGTCCGGAGGTGTTCTCTGTGGTGTGTACTTAACAGACGCTCGCATCCCGCGCGCGTATATCCCGCACCACCTTGCACCTGGTGCGTACCCATTCGACGAAGGGGCAATTAATTTTACTCATTTGCGTATCGCGTACTAGCGGCAGGGAATTTGGACGCAGAATGTGCCACCATTTGCATTTATTGCAATGGCGTATTCCTTTTTCTTCATTAAAAATGCAATAACGTCATTG
The DNA here is from genome assembly GCA_001887855.2 of Sclerospora graminicola. NCBI lineage: Eukaryota > Oomycota > Peronosporomycetes > Peronosporales > Peronosporaceae > Sclerospora > Sclerospora graminicola. Next base: position 13 of record MIQA02008186.1, on the reverse strand, counting down.
CGTATATTTGAAG
>MIQA02008183.1:0-20733 GCA_001887855.2 Sclerospora graminicola | reverse complement strand
TGATGAAGTACCTGCACCTACGACTCCGGAAGAGGATGCGGATGAACCGGAGCCGCCACCTGGAACGACCGTTGCCTCATAATCTGTTTTTCTTCGTTACTATGCAGCAAATGTTTGAGGAGAACGATAGTAAAGCTACAGGGCCAGCGACACGATACGCGCCCAACGTACACCGATTTCCAAAATCAAACAAGGAATGTGAATGTCCTTTCGACTCTTTTGCATATTATGCTAAAAAAACTCAAGTTTGGACAGAATGGAGAAAAAGCGTAAGGGGAGCAGTATATCGCGTTCAGTCATTAAACCAATCCTATGAAAGGAGCACACGACGGCCGTTCGGACAAGAACTTTCTCACCAGGTAGGTCAAGAACCGCCACCAGTGACAGGATGTGTGGCGAAAGTACCAATTATGGAAAAGTCACCAGTGACTACAGTCGTCATGAAACAATTTCCGTTACGTGGAATTTTTGACGACTCACTTAGAGATACAGCATGTTGGAAACAAACTTTCGTAATACGGGGGTATTTCAAGACCATACATTATGGAAATACAGCAGTACGCCTTCCAGGAGAGATTTCTAGCTGGGAGGTATTATGGTTCAAGTGTTTCAGCCAATGGGCTGAAGTAACAGCGGATGCAAAAACGCCTCAATATTATAAAAGAAACTTCGCGAACAGGCTCCCACCTGAATTCCCGAAGACCAAAAGAAGAACTCACGTAGTGCCTAGCACTGCATTTGAGCACCAAGAAACAGCAAAAACGAAGGACCAAATACGTCTAAAGTTATTGATCCAGTGCTTTTATACCAACTACCCTGCACCGCTCTTGTCAGCGAGAAGATATTTCTTAGGATCCATGTACTTGAAGACAAACCCGTCGGGACCTGTTGATGATCCAGAACAACGATTAGTCTCTAGGATTAAGACATACAAAGTAAATAATGGTTAAAGGCTAATTAGACTAGTAGTAAATTGTAGTCTATTTAATTTTAATTACTATTAGCTACGATAAATGTGTGAACTGCCTGTGTGATATTCTCGATACCCGCCGCCGTCCGCTTAAAATCAGGAGTAACCGCGGTCTGACGTACGTTGAGATTGCCACCTATGTCTAATAAACACTCCAAACAAATCTGAAGTTGCATGCCTTGTATCCGTAAGTCTGCTCTTCATTTATCGAATTCTGCCACTGCCCTTATTTTGACCCATCGTCTTCGACCAAATAAACTTCGTGAATTTGTATGGATTCCAACTTTGCTGTTGAAACACCACTAAATTCCGCACCCGCCATATCCATGCTAAACCGATTGAGCAAATTGCCCTCCACAGACGAGGAACTTGCTTCAGACAGTCGTCAGCTTGCTTGTCACACCTATTAGTAATGCGAAGCTTGAATTTTTGTGATACCGGCGGCACTCTCCGTTGGGCTATAGTCTGCTTGAACAAAACTACCGTGTCCATCGTAACTACCCATCCATGCCAATAACTGATGAGCCGTGCACAAAAGGATAGGGCCCGCTTACACCCCCACGCAATATGTATGACCCCTTTCCCCTCTGCCTTGCACTCCTTATCGAGGCGGTAGGCGTTATCAAACTTGTTACCTGGGTAGTAAACATTCAGCTGGTGAGTGGCCACTCCATAAACTACCCATGTCTAATAATCTGTTAACATGTTGCCGTGACAACATAACTGTTCAAAAGTATCCTTTTCCATGTTGCAGTAGGAACTTATGCTATAGTCAAGTTGTAGTCGATAATTTTGCGATAATCTTGAATAAACTTGCACTTGTTTGTTGAATCTTATACCTTATTTTATCAAGGTATAACAGTCGACGTAGCTACCAAGTCAGACGTTGTCGCGTAGGTTGAACACAGGGACTTAGTTAATAAAATGTGTATTTAGAAGTGATTAAATTGCTACCGAATCTATATGCATGCGAAGTGTCGAGACTCACGAGACAAAGTGCAAGTAGTTTTGAAACCTACACTATACTTACCCCAAAATAAAGTCGGTTATGGTCCGAATACATTTCACCCAACTTTACTCCAAATATAGCAAAGTACCGTAAATCTCCCAAAAAAGCGCTCCAGTAGTAGTACCGTAATAGTCGTCATTATGTAACTAACATAATAATAAAAAACTGATGTTACCGTAATACTTCACTTTCTTAAAACTCCTTCTTGAAATGAAATCGGCCATCACTTCAAACCAAATTCGGAGGGTAACTCGTTGAGGCTTGGGTATGGTAGTGCTTCAGCAAGCAAATCCGCCAACATATCTTGAGTAGGAACATAGTTAGCCTCGATTTCGCCATCTTTTAACTTTGAAACAATATACCTTAATCGTATATCAACATGTTTCATTTTTGAGCTTCCTTCCATGTGTTTATCATCTTGATTGCAGCTTAGTTGTCTATAAGCAATACCATAGGACGCTCGACTTTTAATCCCACTTCTTGAATTAGTTCACGAAAACCCAACATTTCCACTTCAATTTTTGAAGCCGCGTAAAATTTTGCTTCCATTGTAGACAGCGAAACACCACCTTGTTTCTTGCAGATCCAGTTCAAAACCATGTCGTCCATTGGCACAACACCTCCAGTAGTTGATTTTCGATCATCCTTTAATCCAGCGTAATCGGAGTCGCTGTAGGCCTTGATGGTTGCAGTAGAGTCGACATTATTTGAGATCCCCATGTGCAACTTCATATGTTTTGATCCTTTCAGGTATCTCGCGATTCGTTTAGCCAAATTCCAATCAACTTGCTTGGGCGCGTGGGTTCTTCTAGTTGTCTTGTGTACTGCAAACGATATGTCGGGTCTTGTGCATCGATAGATCCATAGTAAACTTCCAACTAGCGATTGAAAAGATTTAATCGATACTTTTCCGTCTTTCGGCAAGACTTCGCTTTCTCCAAGATTTATATCTTCATACTCCTGAGTTATGGGCACCTTGACAGGATTAGCATCTTTTAACTCAAAGTCCTCGAGTATCCCGTCGATCATCACCTCTTGATCCAGCGTGTATCCCGTGCTTTCGTCGAACGAGACTCGCATACCCAAAAACTTAGAAACTTTCCCGAGATTTTTTATATCCAAGACCTTCCTATCTTCGAAAAGTTCGTCGACCAAGCTTTCTTTAGTTCCGGTCACAAGCAGACCATCGACATAAACTCCCACAATCACCGTATCGTGGTCCGTTGATCGTACGTAGGACACATATCCGTCATGCACTACGAAAACTCCAATTCAACCAATTTTCCATGTAGCAAACGATTCCATAGTCTCCCGGCTTGCTTGAGTCCATACAACGTTTTCTCAAGCTTCAACACTCGTCCTGAAGCTTGCGATTCCTTCGAAATGTCGTCCGTTAGCTCCATACCTTTCGGAATATGCAGGTATATGTCGTGTTCGTCCTCGTAAGCCTTCACATATGCGTTAGGTATGTCCCCGTGTTTTGCGGGGACTTTCCACTTGCATGTCAAGCCTAGAATCAATTTCACCGTTCCCATTTCGATGACAGCCGCGAAAGTCAAAGTGTAATCAATGCCGAAACGCTGCTCGTTTCCACATGCCACTAATCTTGCCTTGTAACGTTCAATATCTCCATTCTGATCTGTTTTAGTCTTGAACACCCACTTTGTGTGTAGTGGGGTGCAATCCTTTGGCTTCTAGATGATTTCCCATACTTTGTTATTTTCGAGAGCCGTGATTTCTTCTTTCATGGCCGCAATCCACTACACTTTATTCGCACTCTTCATTGCTTGTGCGTAGTTCTTGGGGTCCACTTCGCCGACCAATTCACCATCCCCAGATCCGAAACTATACCTTCATCCGTCTTGTTTTCTTCGTTTGTTTTTGACTCCGAAGTGGTTTCTTTCAGATAACTTCTGGTTCCGTGCCGTTCGCGTTGCCACGGCTTTTTTTAATTTTCTTTGTTTTATTGTTGCGTGGCTCTTGTTGTCGGTCTTGTGCTCCTTCTAACACTTGGTCTTCGCTTAACTCGACTTGAATCTGCCGGTTCTGTTCTTCATCCAGTGTTTCGATATTTTTAATGTGCTGGGTGACGACGACTTTCTTTTCTTACTTCAGGTATACCTTGAAACATTTAGTCTCTTCGCTTTTTCCGACGATAAGGCCGATCTGGGCTCTATGTGCGAGCATGTTCTTCCCCGGATTTCGATAGACTGTACACGGAGATCCGAACGCCACTATGCTTCCGAGTTTCGGCTTCTCCCCGCTCAGAAATTCGATGGGCGACATGTGTTTTGCATTCGCGCTTGTGGGGCTTCGATTTATAATGTAAGCCGCACATTGTACGGCGTCTCCCCAAAATGCCAAGCTTAGTCCACATGAAAATATCATGCACCGAGCCATGTTCATAATGGTTCGATGCATGGGTTCCGCTTTACCATTACTTGATTGATTTCCTGCTTCACTAATTTGTCGTGACACTCCAGTACTTCTACAGAAACCGTCGAGGTTTTTGTATTCGGCACCTCCATCGGTCCGTAGGATATGAACCTTGCAATCGAACTGTCTTTCGAAAAACACCAGGAAGTGTTCAAACTTCTTAGCCGCAATGTCTTTGCTCTTCGCGATAAATACTCGTACGTAATTTGACTTGAAATCCACAAAGTTGACCATGTACCTGTTTCCGAATCTATCTCTCGGAGTTATTGGCTCCTTGAGGTCGGAGCAAATCACGCCCCCGATGCGACAGTCGGTGCATTATCACCGCTATCCTTCTTGGACCTTGGGTTCTTCGTTTGTTTTCCTTGTGCACAAGTCAAGCAGTCTGTTAACATAATTCACTTTTGGGGTCTTTTACCAACTTTTCCACGGCGTCGTAGTTTAGGTGACCCAACCGTGCATGGAAGTGCATAAGGGAACCTTTTTGTACGCAGGTGTCGTTCTCGGTTTCCTTGTCGCTTTCTTGTAAGATCGCCATAATTGAGTCCCGATCGGAATTTATTGGGACGTCAACTATAACTTCAACTGCAAGCACCTTGTTCTCCTTTTTTATGTCAAATATATGACGCTTGCTGTCACGATGCCTCATCACACGCCGACCACCGATGTATACCATTTCGCATCCCTTTTCTTCCAAAAGTGCATACGACAAGATGTTCCTTGAACGGTTCTCCACATAGTACACGTCCATGACCTTTATAGTGTGTACGGATTCGTTTGACGTTACTTGTGCTTGCATCCAACCTTTTTTGGACACCTTTAAGGTTTGTCCATCTGCTTGAAAGCATGTGCCGTTGACTCCTTCTTCATCCCGCAGATAGGTCTCGTCATTGACTAGGTGCATACTTGCACCACTGTCAAGTATCCAACTATTGTTGTTCGAAACCATTGGGTTCTTAGTGATCGCGAGCGTAAAGTCAATTTTGGGTTCGGACATTTTTCCTTGCTTTCTTGATATCTTCTTGCTGGGTTCGGACATTTTTCCTTGCTTTCTTGATATCTTCTTGCATTTCGAAGATCCGTGCCCTGGTTTTCCCACAATTTGAACACTTCTTTTCCTTGGGTTTGTCCTCCACGTAATTAATCGTATCGTTTCCAAACCTTGTAGACCCTCTGGCGTCATTTTCGATAGCTGCCGCAAATTGGCAAAAGTTGTTCCGCTTGCCTGAGGAAATCTGTTCTCGTATGATCGAATTTCGACATTAGTATGGTGTTGAGCTCACTAGAAGCGTAGTGAACTATATTTTCCAGGACGAGAGGCTCACTTCCTCCAACTGCCTCGGATACGGCAACAATATATAGGTAGTGCTCGTTCCAGCTGCGTTTTGGATGTTTCTTGCTCGTGAACAGCTTCATTGACTGTGCAGGCGTTATAGTTGTACTGAACGCACTCCGCATCTTGTTCATGATGTGAACGAGTGTTGGTGATCGTTCCACCATGAGTCAACTTGACGCTGATAATACCTTTCAGCCGTTCCACTTAAGTAGTGTCCTAGGAGGTCGACCTTGATGTCTTCACTCCACAGGTATCCGCACGCCGATTCGGCTATCGAAATTTGTCGAATAAATCTTGTTCCCCATTGTTTAAAACCAGCACCGAGTCCGCGGTAGACCTCTTTTCCGTCAAAAATTCGAATCGAAAGCTTGCAGTCCTTTGCGGTAGGTGTTTTGTATATCTATTGGGGTGGTTGTCGGAAAGCTGCTTGAGGCGGTATTGGAACGCCTTACTGCATCAGTGCACCTTGTGGTACTTGACCTCCATGATTTCCATATACCGGTTGTGGTGGAATCCTAAATCTACCGGCGGTGAAGTAGGTCCAACATTTTTCACATCTGGTTCTTTCCAATGTTCGGTTGGGTATGGTTTCTTCTCGGGCGTACTGTCGAAGGATGCCATTCGCATCCGTGTACCAAGCCTCATTGAGTTATTGAAACCATATTCGTCCGTTTTGATCCTCGAGTTCTCCAATTTTTCCATCCGTTCGGCTAGTCCTGGAACCAGCTTCAGTATCTCTGCTCCTTCAGCACCCAAACCTGCGTCCTTTTTCTCCTCACGACTATCACTGTCGACGACATTGTGACCTTTTGGACTCATAACCTGTTCAAAAGTATCATTTTCCATGTTGTAGCAGGAACTTAATCTTTAGTCAAAGTGTAGTCGATATTTCAGCGATAATCTTGAATAACTTGCACTTGTTTGTTGAATCTTATACCTTACTTTATCAAGGTATAACAGTCGACGTAGCTACCAAGTTAGACATTGTCGCGTAGGTTGAACACAGGGACTAAGTTAATAAAATGTGTATTAAGAAGTGATTAACTTGCTACCTCATCAATATGCATGCGAAGTCTCGAGACTCACGAGACAAAGTGCAAGTAGTGTTGAAACCTACACTATACTTACCTCAAAATAAAGTCGGTTATGGTCCGAATACATTTCACCCAACTTTACTCCAAATATAGCGAAGTACCGTGGATCTCCCAAAAAAGCGCTCCAGTAGTAGTACTGTAATACTAGTAGTCGTTATTATGTAACTAACATAATAATAAAAAAACTGATGTTACCGTAATACTTCACTTTTTAACAATCTATGTAGAGACGTTTCCCGAAGGCAATTGTGGCGGATTTCGGCTGTGAAGATGCACGCTTGGTTGAGAGCGTGCCAAACAAAGTGCACACTGTCTCGCAAACCGCACGTAACGACATGCAACATTGCAGCTGTAAGTTAAAAAATGTGGGACGATTATTGTGATGATTGTTATGCTGCATTTTTTATATGTAGGTTCCTCTAAAGGATAACAGCATTGATATTGGCGTGTACTGATTGGCACTAATGCTCGTAACTATGTGCAAGAAGCAATCGTGTGATCAACCCAGATGGCGTAATGAAGGTCGCCGAGGTAAAACTCCGTTCCGAGAGTGACGCACTCGGTGGAATCGATGGATTTGTGCAAACGTTACCTAAAATGAGGCTGGACAGCAAACACAAGGACGAACGTAACAGTTTTTTGTTCTGTTTGATTTTATCAAGTTGTCGCGTGATCCGCAAAATTTAGGACCGATTGTATCGAAAGGTTGCGAATACAAGCGACGATAAAGCGAAAACCGTGTTCGAGACGCATCTCACTCATCTGTGCTTAATATTGATGCATTGTGCTATTTTCATTGTAGAAAATTCTGATTCAAGCCCCGCAGTCTGTGTCCAAGGCACCAACAAAGTCATCAAGTTCAACGTTTGGCTGGGATGTAAAAGAGACATTGTAACATGATAGCTATTACAGGCTTACACTGTATAATTTGCAAGTGAGGAAGCGTGCGATTGGTTAGGAACAAATGTAATTTGTTCCTCAAAAATTTAAGTAAGATAAAACTTAAGCTCGGACTATTTAACTAATTAAATAGCCCCTTAGTTATATATGTTAATACACAACTAAGTAAGACACGTGGCTGCAAGATGGTAAGTTTGAGAGTGAATCTATTATGAGCTGTTTAAAGCTAACTACTATAATTAATCCTAAACTAATCATGCAAATATGTAGTATAAAACTGATCTAATAATACTCTTAGTATTAGATCCCCTCTTGGATTCGGTATTTACATCCGAATCGGATATCCTTGTGGATTATAATAACTTATAATCCAATATTCACATTTCAGATAGTAAGCCTGAAATTGAACTGTGATATTTCAACTTAAATACCACTTATGCAATGGTACCCCATTACATCAGCCCCCCCCCCCCGCTTAAGGTGGTTGGCCAATAATAAATTTTAATACTGGCTAATCAATGGGTGACACTTGTTGGTCAAACAACCAAATGTTTAATAACCAGACATTACGACCAAGAGGCGGACATCATGGTCGAGACACGCGGCGGCTCTCTTAAGAGTGCTGCTGAAACCAAGAACGTGCCTCCGCCTCAGCACCACATGCTGAGGTGTCGAACCCAAGCAGTGACATCGCGAAGGCAGCGTCAAACGAAGATAGACCGAGAGACTCGCCGTCTCTAGTCGCAGATGCTGCTAAGGCAGCATCCAAATGGGAGCGTGAAGATGTTGCTGAGGCAACATCCTACACGATGACACCTGCCGAATGGCGGGTGGCGAAGAAGACATCTTCGACTCCGGGGACGAGGCCGAGGAAGTTTGTGTCCTCCGCTAGACGTCTAGTGAGTGTAAAATCGCTGGGAATTCATCGCCTGGAAGCGATACTGGAGCGGAGTAGATTGCTGTCGATTATGACAGCGACGACTATTACAAGCGATGGAAGAGGAACCAGATCGCTAGTTCCCCTGGTCCAAGTCGTTCGCCGGGTCGTAGTGATATTGACCCGACGCGGGATGTGAGAGCAGGCGGCGCTGCCTGCTGAGAAACATCGGATAGAAGTGGTTTACGCCGCTTCTGGATCTTCTTATCGTACGCAGCCGCGTGTTCCGATCAAAGTGGGGTTTTGAACCTCAGCGTGGGCTACGATGCCCGACAGTGGCGGTCACCACAAACGTGACTGCCAGTATACGTTGTATCAACGTCCTGGATGACTGTGAAGACATCCGTGGACGTCGATCGATCGACGTACAGACGATAGACGTCTGTACTTAATCGACTTTTTCTTCTAGGTTCGTTATTACCCGAACCGAAAAAGGGTCGCGAAAGATAAGGGACGATAAGGACGATCTAACCCAGATCTGGAATGCCTTTCGCGAGAACTACAACTAAGGTCCCGATGATTACGTGAAGCGAGCTCGCGTAATGCGCGAGCGCTTTCTAAAGCCCTCGCGTATAAGTAAAATGGAGTACATTCATTAAGCCTGCATCAGAGAAGGGATAAACTGTGGTGTCCCTTCTCATCTTTTTGTTGTTCTAGGGACATTCCTTGTCCGACCGAGGAGGAATTGCGGGAGTACGGTGGTTTCTCTGTACCCTCCGAGATCAAGGGCCCATTGATGCTCTTTATGAGCGCTTCCCAATCAAGCGCTCGAAAATATAACGCTTATTCCCCTGATTAACAATCAGGGGCGGTGGGGTTGATAGTTCCCTCACCGTCGTTGTTGCAGAGCATGGTTCCAGCTTCTCAGGCTCGAGAGGGGTCAATCGTGTTTGAGCGCCGATATGTCTTACTCTGTAAAGGCATATCGTTCTATTTGCGAAGAGATTCGCGATATTCTGGGTGTTCACGTTGCCCTTCAGCAAAAGAATGGTCTTCTGCTGGTCGAGCATGATCGAGACAAGGCGGAGCTCGACTGGAACAAGGCGGAGATTGATATTCTGCGGGCTGCCCACAATCGGTTGGATACCAATTATATAAATCTCTTTTGGGAGACTTGAAAAAGCACGGCATTCGCCGTGTGGATGTCTCGTCATAAGACGGAGACGGAAGATAAGGCTTGTGCCTCCCAACGTAGAACGTTGGGTGGAGTCGCATTGCCGCGGGAATGTCTAACGTATAGGCATTCCCCCTCACCTCTTGGACCTTAAATGGCTCAATGGACTTAGGAAGCAATTCCGTGTAGGGAAGTTGCTAATTGCATGTGTAGGCAAATTAGTTGTCGACAATAAAATTAATTCGCCTCTGTGAAAGCAATTCGTGTTTTTTCTTCCGTTTCTGTCTGCTTTTTGCTTCTGCTTGTCAAAAGCAGAGGAAAGTAATTTTTCACGTAGCGTAATACAGCTTGCCGCTGTAATACAAAATCATCTACTGCTTTATTAGTGGTAAGGAGACTGTCTTCGTTGTCTGCACGCCATTGGTTCAGACACATATTCTTCGTATGCAGCTTCAGTGTCAACTGAAGCTGGCTGTGTTTCTACTGTGGTTACAGTAGAAGACTCGACGAGTCCCTCGCAAGTTGAAACCGCAACTTGCGCATCGACTCGCTCAAAAGTTGAGTAGGTCCCTCCCCCATTTGGATTTGGCATACTGCCTAGTAAAGCTGGGTACGCAGATGCCGCAAGGCATTCACGTAGAATGGTGTATGCTTTGCCGAAGCATGCACAAAATTTAGGAAATGGCCCTTTCCTAAATTTGGTTTGTGTGAGGATCAAGCCGAGTTGTTGATAGCAAACGCAGTGATTGGCAGAAGGTCACTCCATTGTTTGAATTCATGCGCGTATGACCGCAACATGTCTCCTAGAGCGCGGTTAACGCGTTCTGTTTGCCCATCCGTTTCCGGATGATCCGCAGTTGACATCTTCAACTGCGTACCAAGTAACGAGAACATTTCTTTCCAGAAACGTCCTGTAAATCTCGGATCTCGATCCGAGACTATGTTTTTCGGCATTCCGTGTAAACGGAATACCGTGTGAACGAATATCCGCGCTGTTTGCGCGTCAGTGACATTCGCTGACACTGCAGCAAGATGAACCATCTTGCTGAAACGGTCTACAAAGACCACTATTCCAGTCTTCCGACTATGATCGGGCGGAGGACCGAATATAAAGTCCATGGAGATGGACTTTCAACACTCTGTCGGACCCGGCAGAGATTGGAGGGAAGCCTGCGCAGAGTGCGCAGGCTTTACGCGCTGGCAAATCTCGCAAGCGCGTACGTACTTGCGTACCCATTTATACTGGTTAAGCCAATAGAAATTGCGTGCGAGAGAAGCATACGCCTTCTTTCGACCTTGATGCCCCGAAATCGGTGCATTATGATACTCAAACAGTATCTGATGTTTGAGATCATCGTCATTTGGAGCGACGATGCGACTAACATCTTGTTGGTCTGTGCTGTAAATCAACAGACCACCGTGCAATCGGTAACGATGCACGCAAGCGCGAAGGAATTCTGGAAGTTCCTCGCGCTTCAGTTCTGATTGATAAATTCAGTAATCAATCAGCAGACGTGTCTCTTCGTCTGATTTGTACGTTTGTTGTACCTGTCGTACAAGGGACGGCGACAGAGCAGTGCAACGAATTGCGTTTAAGTTGATTGTATTGGTTACGGACGGTTTCGTCTCAAAATCAGGCCGACGTGATAGCGCATCCGCTATCCCGCCCAACTCTCCGGGTTTATACTCATTCGTAAAGTTGTATTCAGCAAAGAATTACAGCCATCGTGTCATTCTTTGAGAAATGTGAGGTGACTTCACCGCCGTGCGTAACAACGAATGGTCCGTGAAAACCACAAACGGTATATCTCCTAAGAGATAGATCCGAAACATGCATATTTCATGGCAAGAAGTTCCTCGTCATGCACTGGATAGTTGCGCTAGACTGGGCGCAACTGACGCGACATGTAAAAGATTACTGGATCCTGATCATCGTGATCGCGCTGCATCAAGGCACAGCCGATTGCGAATTCGCTTGCGTCAAAAACGACGTGTAACGGTCGCTCGTTATCGGCAATAGCCAAGCCAGGCGCTTTGGTCAATCTCCGCTTGACTGCATCAAAAGCGTCTTGGCTTTGGGTATCCCAGTGCCATTCGACATCTTTCTTAACCAATTGAGAAAGAGGTCGAATAAGGCCAGCATAATTGCACGAGTACTTGTGCAAATATGTTGCCAACCCAAGGAACTTACGAAGTTCCTTGACATTGGCGTAGGCCATTCAGCAATCACTCTGATCTTCTTTGGATCAGGGCGCACCCCGTTCTTGCCCACAACACAGCCAAGAACTGGTATTTCAGGTGTACCGAAAGTGCATTTCTTCAGATTGACACAGAGCTTATGCTTACACATAAGCTCTAACACCTGACGTAGATGTTCTTTGTGAACATATACATCGCTTTACTGTGTTCAGCCTTTCTGTGGATGAACACGTCGTCCATATAGCTCGGTGCGAATTCTCGCACCGGGCGCAATAGATGCGTGACGCATCTATTGAAGGTGGCAGGGAAATTTCGAAGCCCCTGTGGCATCACATGCCACTCCCAAAGCATACCGCTTGGAGTGCTTCCTGTCGTGGGAGGGATATCCTTCTCACGCATTAGGAATTGGTAAAATCCATTCCTCAAGTCGTGATCTGAATACGGTGTTCCAGCTCATGCCATCGATAATGACATCCTTCCGCGATATCGGCGTTTGAGGCAGTGCCGTGGCCGCGTTCAGCTCGTTAAAAGTGTGGACGATTCTCCACCCACCAGTGGATTTCTTGCCACAAAAGGTGGGACTGGAGTGCAGTGCGATAGACTTCCGCACATGTCCCGCCTTACTCCCAAAGTACCTCATACTTTTGGGAGTTCGCCTTAAGCGACTCCCAACTCTGCACTTCAAAGCGCTGAACCTTTGGTTTGTTCATTGGTAACGGTCTCGTTCCCAATGTCGTCTGCTTGCAATGTGGATATTCTAGCACTCGATAATCCTCCGAAAGAAGGTTCGGAAGTGATGGCTCTTCCAGGTCTAAGTTGTAAGAAATTTGTGAAGAACTTGCACGATGATCAGATCGAACAGATCTGCGTCATCGTTGCAACAGATGATATTGTGGATATTCGTGAACGAATGTCTAGATCTAATTATAGTAGTTAGATCTAAACCACTCTTTAATATATATTCACTCTTTAGCTTACCGTTTTGCAGTTACGTGTCTTAGGTAATATATTAATTTATATAATTAAGGGACTATTTAATCAATTAAATAGACCAACTCTAAGTTTAATCTTAGTTAAACAAGTGAGGAACAAATTACATTTGTGCCTAACCAATTGCACGCTTTCTCACTTGCAATTTAATTGTGCACGCCTGTAACAGCTAGCCTGTTACACCTGGTTATCTACACGTGGTTACCTGGTAGCACTTTGTGGTCCGTCTTTACGACCACTGTTCGTTTCGTTCCGCTAGTTAACTAGCGGAGCAAAGATTAAAGAGCCGCCCGACCGTCATGACGACGGTCAACGATCGTGAACGCGAGCGACAGCTCGCGCAAGACTTAGTTAGGGAATCTTTCTCTCGCTTTTCACAACGAAATGTGGATACTGTGGTGGAGATGATGCGGACCATGGGGACCGACATCATCACCATTCTCCGAGGTTTTACCTCGGAGGAAGTTATAGAAATGGTGAACCGTTTCAAGAGGGCTTACATAGATCCTCAGGTGCGTTCCGCGTCAATAATGTCGCGGTCGCCACCAACAACGCCCACAGCGAGCGTTGATGTAGTAAAGGCGCGGATTCCGCCCTTTACTGGCAAAGGGGGTGAACCCTTCGTAGATAGTTCGCAGAAGTGGATATGCCATCTCTGCGCAAAAGATTGTGGACCCACGTTGACAAGCTTATTTTGCCACCACATGCCTGGGCGGTCGCGCCAGGGCATGGGCAATAAGCCGCAGATCCACTGATGAATCTCCGTTCCTGACGTATCAGGAATTGAAAGCTGAGCTAAAGCTCAACTTCGAAGCTCCAGAAATGGAGCTTAGCTGCTGTGAAGAGTATATGGAACTCCGGCAAGGTAAGCTTAGTCTTCAAGCTTACGCTCAGAAGATACAATATTTGTTATCGAATATTGTATATGAGCCAGTGCTCCCTACCATGCAGGTCACTGGCTTCATGAAGGGACTGAATGACGGTCCCATCAAGAAGAGTCTTTACCACATTCCGCCAAAGACTCTGAGGGATGCTATAGACCAAAGCATCCGAGAGGAATTTAGCATGCGTTCAGCGTCAACGCATGCTGGGCTCAGTCGAAAGGCTCAACACCCTTTCGACTTTAACATGCCGCCGGTGCAGCATATTAATAATTTCTCGAACAGACGAAGTTCACACTTCGTCCCACGACACCAAAACCCACGCCAGAGCGCGGGCGGAGGAGGTCCAGAGCCGATGGGGGACCTATCGGTTGCAGTTGCCTCGACCCCGAGGCAACCGGAAAACAAGAAGTTCCTTCGCTGCAATAGATGCGCGAAGATGGGCCATTACGCCCATGAGTGTATGGCGCCGCGGCCGGCGCCACGCAGTCAGCGGACTGGACAGTCGGCTGGTCGGCGACTCCAACAGGGGCAACGCTCTGTTGATGCAAAATACGGCAGCAATCAGTAGGGGCGGGGTGCCCTACTGGACGGGTTATCTCACATGCCGACATCGGGCATGTGAGGATAATAGCCCCAGACGGGACTATGTCCTGTCAAAAGGTGCAGGGTGAAGAGAAACCTCTCATCACCCTGGAAGTTAAGCCGCATGGAATCGATGTCCCCATGCGTGCTCTGTTTGACACAGGAGCGTCAAACAATTTCGTTAGAACTGAGGTTCTAACGTCGTTGAACTTCGTGGAGATTGAATCTCCACGAAGCATGTTGTCAGTCCGGTTAGCAACAGGTGCAACCGTGACTATACCAAAGCGTGTGATTCACACACGCTTCGAGTTAGACGAACTGTCGTTCGAGGACGAATACATCGTCCTCGATCTTGACGACAAGTTTGATGTAATCTTGGGCATCCGTTGGACGTCCAAGCATCAACCAACGATCGACTGGGTAAACCTGTCGATAGACTGCGGCGGACCCACAGGATCGGATCACCCTGTGAGTAATCCGGCTGTTTCTAAAGATACAACCGCAGAGTCAGACAGTCTGGTGGGTAGCGATGGCACCACCAGGCCTGATCTGGTACTATCAGTGGATAGTACACCTGCTGGTAAGAGTCCAGTGGGACTTGAACACGCAACGGAAGAGTCGTTGCGTGTCGGTAACGTGTGGAACACGGGTGACAAACACCCCCGTGTTGAAGTAACCACGACCGACGACGGCCGTGGTGTGATGAATTTATCCACGGTGGGAAACACCCACCGTGAGAACGAGGGTTCCGACACGGACGTAAGTGACTTCCGTGTCGTGGACGAAGAAGCCACGACTGAGAGCAGTCGTGAGTGTGATACCCCCATGGTTGACAGTGGTGACCATGTTGACGATGCCTTGCGCACGAGTGATAACAATCCCCGTGCTGCATAACAGGCAACAGATCAGACGAGTGCGTCTGATCATGCGGTTGTGTCCGTCGAGACGATAAACGTCTTGACGTAGACAGAGACTGGATTAGCTACCCAGTCTCTAACACTCGACAATCCTCCGAACATAAGTTCGGAGGTGATGGCTCTTCCAGCCTCGAGCTGGAAGAAGTTCGTTAATAACTTGCACGAAGATTAGATCGATCAGATCTGTGTCATCGTTGCAACAGAGGATGTTGTGGATATTCATGAACAAATATCCACACTGCAGGCAAAAGCCATTGGGAACGAGACCGTTCCCAATAAACAAACCAAAGTTCGGCGCTTTGAAGCGCAGAGCTGGGAGTCGCTTAAGGCGACTTCCCCATATTACAAGGTGCTTTGGGAATACGCTGACGTATTCCCAGAAGAAATACCTTGCGAGCTCCCTAAGGATAAGGGAACTAGGCACGAGATTGATCTCGTGCCTGGCACAAAGTATTGTGTCACGCGGCAATGTCCATTACCGCGTGACCAGGTCAAGGCGATCGACGAGTTATTTGAAACTAGTCGTAAGGCGGGACATGTGCGGGAGTCTACCTCACCGCACTCCAGTCCCACCTTTTGCGTAAAGAAATCCACTGGTGGGTGGTGAATCATTCATTCTTTTAATAAGCTGAACGCAGCCACGGTACCGGCGCAGATGCCGATACCGCGGAAAGATGTCATCATAGATGGCATGAGCGGGAGCACAGTTTTCAGTGCTCCCGATTAAAGGGATGGCTTCTACCAAATCCTCATGCGTGAGAAGGATATCCCTCTCACGGCAGTAAGCGCCCCAAACGGTATACTTTGGGAGTGGCATGTGATGCCACAGGGGCTTCGAAATTCCCCTTCCACCTTCAATAGATGCGTCACGCATCTATTGCGCCGGGTGCGAGAATTCGCACCGAGCTATATGGACGACGTGTTCATCCACAGCAAGGCTGAACACGGTAAACGTGATGTATATGTTCACAAAGAACATCTACGTCAGGTGCTAGAGCTTATGCGTAAGCATAAGCTCTGTGTCAATCTAAAGAAAGGCACTTTCGGTACACCTGAAATACCAGTTCTTGGCTGTGTTGTGGGCAAGAACGGGGTGCGCCCTGATCCAAAGAAGATCATAGTGATTGCTGAATGGCCTACGTCAATGTCAAGGAACTTCGAAAAAGTTCCTTGCGCTGGCAACATATTTGCACTAGTACTCGTCCACTTATGCTGGCCTTATTCGACCTCTTTCTCAATTGGTTAAGAAAGATGTCGAATGGCACTGGGATACCCAAAGCCAAGACGCTTTTGATGCAGTCAAGCGGAGATTGACCAAAGCGCCTGGCTTGGCTATTGCCGATAACGAGCGACCGTTACACGTCGTTTTTGACGCAAGCGAATTCGCAATCGGCTGTGCCTTGATGCAGCGCGATCACGATGATCAGGATCTAGTAATCTTTTACATGTCGCGTCAGTTGCGCCCAGTCGAGCGCAACTATCCAGTGCATGACGAGGAACTTCTTGCCATGAAATATGCATGTTTCGGATCTATCTCTTAGGAGATAGACCGTTTGTGGTTTACACGGACCATGCGTCGTTACGCACGGCCGTGAATTCACCACACATTTCCCAAAGAATGGCACGATGGCTGTCATTCTTTGCCGAGTACAACTTTACGGTGGAATACAAACCCGGAAAGTTGAACGTGATAGCGGATGCGTTATCACGACGCCCCGATTACGAAACGAAACCGTCTGTAACGGAGACAATCAATGCAAACGCAATACGTTGCACTGCTCTGTCGTCTTCACTCGAACGACAGGTTCGACGAGCGTACAAATCAGACGAAGAAACCCGTGTGTTGATTGATTACTTAAGTAATCAGTCTGATCGGAAGCGTGACGAACTTCCAGAGTTCCTTCGCGCTTGCGTGCATCGATACCGATTGCACGATGGTCTGCTGCTTTACAGCACAGACCAACAAGATGTTAATCGCATCGTCGTTCCTAACGACAACGATCTCAAACATCAGATAATGTTTGACGATCATGATGCACCGATCTCGGGGCATCAAGGTCGAGAGAATACATACGCTTCTCTCGCACGCAATTTCGACTGGCGGAACCAGTACAAATGGGTACGCAAGTATGTACGCTTGCGAGATTTGCCAGCGCGTCAAGCCTGCGCACTCTGCGCAGGCTCCCCTCCAATCTCTGCCGGTTCCGACAGAGTGTTGGAGTCCATTTCCGTGGACTTTATATTCGGTATTCCGCCCGATCGCAGTCGGAAGACTGGAAAAGTGGTCTTTGTAGACCGTTTCAGCAAGATGGTTCATCTTGCTGCAGTGTCAGCGAATGTCACTGCTGCGCAAACGGCGCGTATATTCGTTGACACGGTATTCCGTTTACACAGAATGCCGAAAAACATAGTCTCGGATCGAGATCCGAGATTTACAGGACGTTTCTGGAAAGAAACGTTCTCTTTGTTGGGAACGCAGTTGAAGATGTCAACTGCGGACCATCCGGAAACGGTTGGGCAAACGCGTCAACCGCGTTCTAGGAGACATGCTCCGTTTATACGCGCATGCTTTCGAAAAGTGGAGTGACTTTTTTGCCACTCACTGAGTTTGCAATAAACAACTCGATGCATGCTTCCACGAAGCATACACCGTTCGACGTGAATGCCTTGAGGAATCCACGAACCCCAGCTTTACTTGGTGGTACGCTAAATCTAAGTGGGGAAGGGACCCGCTCAAATTCTGAGCGAGTCGATGCGCAAGTTGCAACCGCAACTTGCGAAGAGACTGACTAGTCTTCTACTGTTGACACAGTAGAAACTCAAGCAGCTTCAGTTGATACTGAAGCTGCCTACGAAGAATATGTGCTTCAGCAATGGCTGCAGACAAAGACGACAGTCTATCTACTGCTAATAAAGTAGTAGAGGAATTCGTATTACAGCGTCAAGCTGTAATACGCTATGTAAAAGATGCACTTGCTTCTGCTTTTGACAAGCAGAAGCAAGATGCAGATAAGAGCGGAAGGAAAGCACAAATTCCTTTCAAAAAGATGAATTAGTTTTGTTATCAACAACTAATTCATCTACACATGCAATTAGCAACTTCTCTGCACGAAATTTGCTCCCTAAATTGATTGGACCCTTTAAGGTCCAAAAGTGTAAAGGGGGATGTCTATACATTAGACATTCCCGCGGTCATGCGCCTTCACCTAACGTTTTACGCTCGGAGGCTCAAGCCTTATCTCTCACCTACGTCTTCGGACGAGACGCATCCCCACGGCGGATGCCGGGCTTCTTTAAGTCTCCCAAAAGAGACTTGTAATTTGTTTCCAACCGATTGTGGGTAGTCCGAGATTCTCAATTTCCGCCTTTTGTCGATCAAGTTCGACCAGCAGAAGATCATTCTTCTGCTGAAGGACCACGTGAGCGTTCAAAATGTCGCGAATCTCTTCGCAAAGAAAGCGGTATGTCCTCACAGAGTGACCCATATCGGCGCTCAGATCGGAGTAGTGCCTCTCGATCTTGCGGAGCTGTGAACCATGCTCCGCAACAACGACGGCGAGGGAATTATCATCCCCCGCCGCCCCAGTTTGATAATATGTGGAATAAGAGCTATATTCTCGAGCGCTTGATTGAAAAGCGCTCGGCTCCCTATAAGATGGGGCAGCGTACCGAGTACATGTTACACTGGTTGGGGTATTCCGAAGAGTTTGACTCTTGGGAACCGATTGGGGTTCTGAGGGCGGATGCTCCTGACCTCCTGAGGGAGTTGAGAAGGATACTTCTCCTCAAACTCGTAAGAAGCACCAATACTAGGTGTTGATGGGTGCAAGGTATCCGCACTAGGTGCAGATTTATTAAGGGCATCAATTAGGCCCTTAACCGTAGCGGGTACAGAGAAACCTCGGTACCCTTGCAGCTCCTTTTCGCTCAGACGAGGAGCTCTCATGGGACAACAAGGGCAAGCCATGTGAGAAGGTACAATTAATTTTTTTGATTCCGCACGAAAATCCTTCCTTATTGCAGGTAAAATGGATAAACTCCATTTTTCCTGAACGTGAGTGCTTTAAAAAGAGCTCGCGATTTACGTGAACTTTGTTCGCGTAATCTTTGTTGTAGTTCTCAACAAAGGCGTTCTAACTTTGCGTCAGGGCGTCTTTATCGTCCCTTTTCTTATGCGATCCTTTCCGGTTTCTATAATAACGAGCCTGAAATAAAAGGTCGATAAAGTACCGACGTCTATCGTTGATACTTCTATCAAAGTGGCGATTGCGAAGGTCTTCGCAATCATCAAGCGCGTTGATGTCAAACAACGAGTATTGACAATCGCGCTTGGTGTGCCCGCCACTTTCGGGCACCAACGTCCATTGCTGGGGTCCAAAACCCCAGTTTGTATGGAACATGTGGTTCCGTACGACAAGACAAATCAGAAGCGTGAGCCACTTCTGCACGCTTTTTCTTGGCAGGTGAAGTGCCACGTGCCATTCTAAAGTCGTCGTCTCCACCAGGCGAGTGTCGAGGTCCAGTAGGAGCTCTCCGCTCCTTCTGCCATCAAAAGACGGAATTGTCGCTGTCGTAATCGACAGCGTCAGAATCCACCTCGCCTTCACTTATCGGTGAAGAAATTCTAGCAAACTTACGCTCGATAGACCCCTCGCGGAGGACGGTGACGTCCTCAGCCTCTTCTTCGGAGTCTGATGAGTCTCTGAAGATGGACGAACACTTCTTCGCCATCCACCATTCGGCAGGTGAGAGCGCACTAGATGCCGCTAGCGCGGCATCTTCACGTCCCCTCTTAGACACTGCTTCCGCAGGGTCTACTACGAGAGGCAATAGGTCTCTCGGCTTCTTCTTCGACGCTACATTAGCAGCGTCGGCATTCAATGTTGGCACCTCTGCACGTGATGCAGAGGTGGATGCTGCGTTAGCAGTTTCAGCAGCGCCCTCAAGAGCGCCGCCGCGTGTCTCGACCATTAAATTCTTCTGGTCGTTAATGGTTGTAATCAAAATATTGTTACGACCAAGAAGTGACACCATTCGATTTGCCAATATTACATAATATTATTGGCCAACCACTTTGAGTGGGGGGTGATGTAATGGGGTACCATTACATTAGCACAGTTCAACTTCAGGCTTGCTGTCCGAAATGCGAATACTGAATTATAAGTTATTATAGTACACCCTGAGAAACAGATTCTAATACAAATATCGAATCTAAGAAGAGATCTAATAATAAGAGTATTATAGATCAGTTTTACATTACACGTTTATATGATTAGTCTAGATCTAATTATAGTAGCTAGCTCTAAACCACTCATAAATATATTCACTCTTAAACTTACCGTCTTTTAGCCACGTGTCGTAGTTA
>MIQA02008182.1:0-24512 GCA_001887855.2 Sclerospora graminicola | reverse complement strand
CAGGATTGGCAATATACTTGAAGTTTGTATACAGCAACGGCTGGGCCGAGAATAATCGATCGGCCAGCTAAACCAAATCAAATAAAGTGGTAAATCCAATCTTTTGTGTAATAGGGAATCCAAATAACACTCCACAATATTCCACAGTAGGCCAAAACGTTACCACACTTTCCAATAGGGATAAACCGTGTTCAAAACACGGGCGACTTGAGTTGAGTATACGCGACGCTGCGACTCCCGGTCAGGTGATTTCTGGTGGGTTACCTTAACCTTCCCCGGGCAAACCAATAGCAGCAAGAGGGGACCTTGTTACCCTCTGCTGTGAACCAATGAAAGCGACTAGCGTCTTAGATAGCGAAACGTATACTGATTTTATCCCAATATCCAATACAACTTTTTGTGTAACCTACCCCAAATAGACCCGCTGGATAGTCATGTGTCCTACCTAAAATAGCCCAGCTGGATGTCTTTTGTGTGTTGTACACCAAAACCATCCGGCTCCACCTGGATGCTCTTTGGTGTACTGTACACCAGCCAGTCAGCCCGCCTGGATACTCCTTCGTGTGCCGTACACCAGATATCCAGTCACCGTCCGGCTGCCATCCAGCTCTTCCTGGATATTCGTTTATGTACCGTACACCAAATATCCGGCTCGACCTGGATAGCCATTCATTTAAGCCCACTTGGCCGCTGGCGTTAACTCTTCCTTAGCAGCCCAGCGTCCACCTCTGGCGTCTCATCCGTCTTCCACAAAGCCACAGCCTTCTTCAGGATCCTTCGCACGTACATCTTTCAGACAATCCGCCCTACAGTCATCCACCATCGGCGGGCATTCGGCCCACCTAATCCGGACGGCCCATCTCTGGCTAGCCCAATTTAAAGTCCCTTGATCACGCCCATCTGGCCCTGCCTGGCACCATCCTGCCGCTGGTGGATACACTCGGCAACTGCTATCCAGCATCCACGCCCTTGGCCGGTATTCTCTGCCAATCATAGTGCACCCTCGGCCAGATGTATCTCATACCTGGCCGTTAATTAATTCACAAGTCACTTAACCACAGCCGCCTCTGAGTCTTGTCGCAGCCGCACAACGGTTGGGGCACGATCTCACCTGACACAAGTATTTTCTATCTCTCTTATCCATGCCCCGATTTGGTACGTCTTCTGCCCAATTTCTGGCGATTTCCATTAATCCGGTCTTCAAGCCGGCTTGAGGTCTCATCCGCCTGTGCTGACACTTTCTTGATATATTTCCAATTCAGCAAGTCGACAAAGATAACATCTGTCGAGTTACTCCGGTCGACGATGACTCGCCTTCCAGCGGAGTGGAAATCCCGGGGCCGCCGGATTCATCCCGTATTCCTGACCTGGTGCTATCTTCGACTGACATTGATACGGTGCTCCGCATTCACGGTCAGGTCTGCGGTGACCGGGACAGATTCAGGGACACTGTCTCTTCCCTTCAGGCTGATCTTTGATCCCGTCAGGCCGACTCCGAAGTTCTAGCGCAGAGATGCGGGACTCTCTGTGCGATGCTGGATCGCATTGAGCTTTGAATTTCCGAGCTGAGGCGTAGCCGCCAGAAGGCCGCGGATGAAGTAATCCGTCTTCGGGCCATTGTAGACCAGCTCACTGACGGCTTACAACAGGCCGCTGCACCATCTGCCTCCACCTCCGAAGTGGCAGAGATGGGAAAACGAATAGAGGTGCTGACGGCCCACGTGGATAGCCTGGAACACATCCAGGCGGATTTGGTCCAAGCACTCACCTCCACCAACCGCTGAGCTGACGAAGCTATCGCCCGGAAAACCTCCTTGGGACCGAGTGATTTTAACGGCAGGTGGCTGATCTCGAAGACCAGGTCGCCAGCCTGATGAAAGAGATGGACCCCCTTGCATACTGGCGGACGTCGTCGAACCTCTCCGGGCTGCCAACCAAGAGTTAGTTCACCGCTCAAAACTTTAGCGTAAGTGATTCGCCCACTCCTATGTCGTCGCTCTGTCGCTTACAATTTGCAAGGCCAAGTTGCTTCGTAGTCCAACAATTGAAACAGCTGAAGGAGCAATCCGCCGAAAATTTCCGAAACATCACAAGAGTTGTTGCATCTTCGTGGCCGGTACCGCCAGGTGTCTCAAGAGCTAGACGCCACGCGGGATGACTGGGACCACCTGCGAGAATCCCAGGCTCAAGCTCTTCGCCATATTTCTTCTCTTGAGCAGCAGCTGCAAGAGGCCTACCCCAGGAAGCAAAGGCTGCTATCTGAGCATTTCCAAGTTCGGAGAAGATATCATGACGCTTGTGACGAGTTGATCCGGGCCGACCGTGCCAGCGCTGCCCTGCTGGATAAAGAGGATCGGTTCAGGTCTCTTCTATGCGACTTGCAAGCCGACTCGAGGAGACTCGGATTCAGACTGCCCCCATCCTACAGGCTCCTTTAGGCCATCTTGGCCGTCTTCGTTATGGTAGATCAATAGAAAGCCTCTACACAGAAACTGTCCCAGTTGTCTGCCTCGGCAGGATCGAAAACAGGAAAACGTCCAGCCAGCTCTAACCCATCCCTGTCCGGTTCCAATCCGTCTTCGATCACCCCCAAACGGAGAAAAAGGGGAAAATCCTCCCTCCTGCACCAATGTTATTTGGGCATTCGGCTAGTGAACGGGAACTTGAGTCGGACAGCGACTGTGATTTACTTACAATGGTGGCAGCCGCAGTATCCCCACTCGCTTCTTCGGCGCAACCTGGTTCTACACCTAACTCGCCATCCGGCACGGGAGCTACCTCACCATCTGACTCAGGAGCTAGCTCGCCATCCGGCTCCAAAACTGGCTCTTCATCTGGCTCGGACGCTGGTCCATATCCGTCCTCCAGTGAGCTCGGGTACGATGACGTTGAAGACGAGGACTACCTCAACCAGCAGGTGTGGGCCGCATTGTCTCGCTCTCGCGCAGACGCCCGACGTCGCCTCTTGAGCCCTAGTGGCCGAGCGGACTTTTATCCGGCTCCCGATCAGGTCATTCATTTACAGACCCCACCGCCGGCTGGTTTTGGCTCCGGAGAGTACGAGCCTGCTCATCCGGCTTTGCCTCCCAACGCCGCCGTCACTTCCTATTTCCAGGACACCTACAATTCCGAGACAGCTAACAATTCCCCAGATTCCAGGAGGAAGACCAAGACGAAGAATGGAAAAACAGAAAAAGAAGGAGCAGAGGAGGGTCAAGATAAGGAAGAGGAAAGGGAAGATGAGATTGAGGATGACATCCCCGATCAGTGGTTGCATCTCAACCTGGAAGAATTGAGGGAATCCTCCTCCAAGGCCTCATCCAAACTCGGCCACCGGCTCCAGCAGGATCCAGTTCCGACAACCGACCCGTTCGACCTGCTGCCAGGTCCAAGATTCGGAGCGCTCCCGCTCCTGCGACGCCTCTTCCCAGGCATCCGCTTCTGTGGTTACCTTCCTCGGTGAGGCGGATCGGTCTGACATCCAGCCTTGGCCGGTCGCGCAGCTAATAAACTTGAGTCTCGCCGATGTTTCCAGTTCCCAACTTGCTCACTCTTTATCTCGTCCACTTTTCTGGATATTCCCTCTGTCTCTAAAGTCGCCTCCACCAACAGCTTCGTGCCCCGGATTGATGAGGTCAGGCGCGGTTGACAAGCTAATGGAGACTAAGCCTTGGGAAATCTTGGCCACTGAAGTGCCAGATATGGGGCTTCCATCCAGCCCGTGGTTCACCGACTTCCGAGCGAAGTTTCCAAAACTTCATTGCGGCCCATGCCCACCCATCTGGGAATCCACCCATTTTTGTTCATCTCCGCGGAAGATCAGCGAGAAGATATGCCTCTCAGAATGTATTTCGCCGCCCGGACGAATCGGCGTGTTCGGGCCTCAGATGCGTGGGTCCTTTTTTGTGCGTTTGTCTTGGACGGCATCAGGGACGGTGCCTGTGACCTGGACCTGTTCCTCTCCCCTTTTATGCTCCATCTAGCGAACCGAAAAGTTGAAAAGAGCGGAGAATCGGCAGAGAAAGGAAAATAGTATCTGGGCCTAGGTGCTCCGGATCAGACTACCTCCCTTTCCGAATCTTTGGAAGCTATCGACCGGCAAAATCCTTGGCGCAATCAATATCGCAACCGGCCCTCCGATCATCCTGGATTTTGAGTGTCCCGGTTCCGCAACAAGTATAATCGTTCATAATGATGGGCAACCTGACTCCTTTAACCCTTTCCTTTCTTTGTTCCCATTTTATATATCCGTCTATGCTTCTTTTATCTGTCACTCCATCCTTCACTTCGGCTGTCAACCCCGTTTGGTCAATACCCGATCAGCTGAAGGTTTACCTAGAGGGATCTCCTGTCGTTACAGGTCGCCTCCTGATCCGGCCGGGTCTGAATATCTGTTTCCCAATCCTGGTTGTCATACTCTTCTTCCCCAAAATGGTTGGATTCGGGTGGGTGGATTTCGCATTTGGCGGCCTGCCCGATTATCTCCGGCAGCCTGTTCATTTCCGCTAGTTCACCTAACATACCCGGATCCAAAACGGTGATGCCGACCTGATCACGCATGGCCAATGTAGCCAGATGGTCTGCACTCTTGTTCACTCCCGTTTGACATGTAGCAATTCTTGTTCTGGCAGGCAGACATAACCTGATCATTCAAAAGTATTAGTCGGGGGGCCTTGCAGTTCTATCTCCCCAGTGATTTGTCGGATCACCAGATTGGAGTCACCGCATATGATAATACGCCCCTGTGTCTGGTAAGTCAACAGATCTAGACAAAGCAACAATCGTCGGTATTCTTCCTCATTTACTAATACGCCCGGCGTGAAATCCGAAAAAGCAGCGACCACTTTCCACTCGGGCAGCTCCCATAGGATGGCACTATAGGCGCCTACTCCCTTTTTTACGCTGACTGAACCGTCAAATCTCAGAACCATCAGTTCTTCTGTCGGTCCCACTGTTGGTGGCGGTAATGTGATGGATTGTCGTGGCTGTTCTCGAGGCGCTATGGCTATCAGCGCTTCCTCCGCTTCTGTCCTTGGGGTGATACTGGCCGCTAACGTACCCAGTATCTCCTCTTCTCCTTTGGTGCTCTTGATCAATTCTAGAGACCGCTGAGACAACAACGCAGCCCATCTACCCAGCCGGCCATCAATTCCATTTGCCGTAAGAAGCCATGACAGGGTCGACCGTCTGGATAATACTTTAATAGGGCGAGACACCAACATAGTGTAACCCAGATCCAGAATCCTTAGTAAAGCCAAAACTTCTTTATTTACCAGCCCATAGTTAACTTCGTTATCCTTCAGAGTCCGGCTGGTGAACATCACAGGACAATACACTCCATCATGATCCTGCACAAGGGCAGCTGAGATAGCCCACTTGTTAGCATAGATGATGACCACGGGCACCTTAGTAACTTCAGCACTGGTGTGGTCGCCATCTTTGCTTTCGGCACCAGCACATTCAGCCGGATCCAGCGATGGCTGGCTCCGCGTCAATATCCTAGAAGGAACCCGGTACTCTGGTTTAGCCACCATTGGGGTCCGCAATCCCACTTCGCTGACCAAATCGGTAGTTGCCTGAAAGGTCAGGTTTTGCCACTCGATATAGCGTCTTGAGTCAATAGTGACATAACCTGGCCGGCGGGACACTTTGTCCTTGGCCAGCCACATTCCAATAATCACGTCCTCATTCAAGGTGAGAAGCCGTTCTGATATCTTTGTCACACTTATGTAATTGAGGTGACCTTCCCCTTCGACAAACGAGGTCACCCAACATTCGCCTCTAGTCAGCCATAACTTACACCGTCTGTCGTGTAGTCGCACCATTACTTCCACCGTTCTTCCCACTGGTACTGTCTAACTTGAGGAACTGGACGTGGGCACCGTATAGAGGCCGCCGGCCGGCAAGCTGGATTTGCACCTCGTCAGGCAACGTCAATGTTCCATGCGATAAATCCAGCCATATGCCGGCTGGGACCATAAAATCCATACCTAGAATTGCATCCTGCCCAGCCAGCTTACCTACCCAGGCGGTAAAGTAATACACCAAAGACCCAGCCAACGGAATCTTAACTCTTGTCCTTCCTTGGGTCATGTATGAACTTTCTCCAATGCCGATACACTCCTGCCGCTTCGTCTCGTCTATTTCACACCCCACCTTACGAGCAAAGGTGGTGTCCACGATAGACACTTCCGCGCCAGAGTCGAACAGCATGGTAGCCTTCTGGTTATTGATTTTGCCATCCGCCTTGGCCTGCTTGAACCATTTATCCGGCGAATGATATTTCCAATAACTTCGCGACTCGCCGGGTAACAGGTTCAATTCCATACGCACTTCAGACCGAGAATATTCGTCCGTCCGTATACTGCTCACCAGGTAGGGGTCAGCCCTGCTGCCCGGGGACCGGATGACGTAATCGTCAAACTTACATGTATTGTCGGTTACGCTTTGTTTTGCTTCTTGATTATCCTCCTTACCGACATATGCATAGATACTAACACTAGACCGCTCGGCTCGAACCAGATTCCAACCTGGCGAGCGATCTAGTTTAACATCTTTTCCACCCCGGGCGGCAACATTCCAGCATGCTTGGTCGGGACGTACCACTTCTTCATCTGGTTGTAGAATTCTTCAATGGGACACAGTCCCGCCTCGTGCACCTCCCCGCAAGTCTTACAAGTAAGCAAGCAGTGTTCCACCGGATGTCCTTTCCTTTCGCACTTCTTGCAGGTCAGCCGCTTCCAGCAGCTCCGGTCGTCATGTTTGATGGATACACAGTGGGTGCATTTCGTCTGGGGTAATCCTGGTCAGTTCGAGCCGGAAAACCTTCCGCTGGCTGGACCCAGATAGCAGCCTGGATTGCTGACTGGCTTCCGCCGAGAACGGATACCGGTAATGGTCCTCCTCTGATTCGCCCCCAGACCGCTGCTACTCCCGAACTAGTCGCATCCGGCTCTCGAGCCACCATGCGGACGGCTCGGGCCGTCCTGGTGGATGGCGACCGGCTTCTTTGATCTGGGTTAAAACGTGACTTGTACCTGCCTGCTCCAACAGCTGCCTTGGGGCTTCGCTTCTTCGCTCTTTGATAAGTAGGAAGCGTCAGCTCCAGCTCCAGATCCGTGGTATTCTTCAGTCGCAGTAACACCAGCTGGTCCGCCAGCTCCCGGTCGTCCAACGTGCTGATAAAATGCCCCACATGTTCCCGGGCAGCTTCCGACCGGCTGGCATCTTCTTTAACCGGTATGTTCGCCCTCATTCCTGCGACATTCAGACGATGGAGTTATTCCAGAGGGATCTCATCAGCCCGCTTCTTGGTGTGGAAATACTGGCGCGCTACCGTCATTCCCGATCCACAGTATTGCTCTCCAAAAACTTCAACCAGCTCCCTCCAATCGTCTTGGACTTCCCGGTCGAGCTGCTGGATCCAGTTGTTAGCCGGACCCTTCATCAAGCCCACGAAGATCAGGCATTTCTCATAGTCCGGCGTACGGTCTCTGAGGAATGCTGACTTCGTCTTGCTCAGCCATCCTCGGGCATGCTCATCATCCAAGTCCCGTCCAGTAAATCCTTCAACTCGGACGTGGCTGACATCCGCACCCTTGTAATCGCCACAGCGTCCGGATCAAACGCTTGGGCTGAGGCAATATTGGCTCGGCGAGCCATCCCCAGATCCCGGTCATCCGGATCATAGTGGCACCTGGCTGAGTTGACCGATTCCATATCCACGTCGCTGAGAGACAGCTTCCTATTCGCTGGCCGTCTAGGTCAGCGACTTGGCAGGACGGCACGGGTATCACTCGGCTTGGACTGCACTGACTCCATGTCTTGATCAATCGGCTCTCTCGCATAGTACTAAGCTGGCTCGGGCACCCGCCTCTCACGACGAGCCGGCTGGTCCGGTGATCCTGCGGCTGGCACTAACCCGACGCTGTTCCTCCAAGTATTGCTCCATCATCGCCGAAAACATGCTCTAAAGGTGATCCGGCACTTGAGGGCTAGCCTGAGAGTCCACTTGCGGGGTGACTTGTGGGGGGTAGCTGGGCTGCCAGCCGAGATTCTCCCTTAATCCGCACGTCCACGTCTTCGTCTTTTGGCTCTGGATCCACCGTCGCCGTCCGGGTCTGGACGCTGTGCTGACTGGCTTTCTTCCGCTCAGGTGTATCTGAATCTTCGTATCCTACAAACCTCATGGTCGTTGCCACACGCGCTGCTCCCCTTGGGCCAAGCGTCATGTGGGTAATGCCTACCGATGAGTCAGTTGAATCCGCTTCTGAAGGGGCAGACTCGTACCCTGAAGAACCCGAGTGTATCCGTCCGGTCTGCCTGCTGCCGGCGGTGAAGGCGGAGTCGCTCCAGTTGTTGCTGTCATCTTCTGCGACGGAGAGCAGCCCACTAACGGTAACAAGTGGCCGTGAAGTGTGCTGGATGCCTCCTTCAGCCTGCCCGCCTTCAGGTCGAACAACTGGTTCGGATCGAAAGCGCCGGTGTTGATGCCGGCTTGCATGAGCTGATCGAAGAGTCCTCTAATGAGGGACACGTGGCTGTCTGAGAGAGCTTGGGAGAGACGGGGCCTTTTAATCCACCAATGATTTTCGGTTGTATTATCTTCAGGACCCCATTCGTCCGCAAAACTGACCCAACTCGCAAAGGTGGTGGGCACGCTCCAGGTCGGTGACCGTAACCTTCTGTGATAGGCCGCCCAGCATTTCTTCTTCTTCTTCAAAACGTGGCCTATCCTTGCGAGTTGGATAATCCGGATCCTGCCAATCCAGCTTTTTAAGGGTAGGTGACCTAATTAGTGACTTGATCCTGATCCAGCCAGCTTCCCACTCCGGTCGTATCCAGCCTTCTATTCTTCTTTCTTAGTTTTTTCTTCTTTGATATTCATAATATGCATTGGTTTCTTCGGATCATGGTCGAAATCATGATCCTTCCTCGACCTATGGTGGCTTGCACCATAATCCGACTCCAGCTGGGGCATAGTGGCCGGCACTGTAGTGACTAGTACCGTAATCCGGCCCAACTCCAGTTGGAGCCTCCAGGGGAGTAACTTCTTCTTTAATGTCGACCTCGTACTCCCCCAATCCGAGTCAACCATTGCATCCTTCCATCGTCAGCAGCATTGGGGGCGATATGCCTTCCCCCAATGCACCCGGCACAACGTCTTCAACGAATTTGACAGGTTTAGGTCTTTCACCCACTAGGGACTCGCGGTGATATCCAGGGCCACCAAGAGATCCGGGCACGCGCACAATTGTGGTGTAGTCGCTCTCAGAAACTCCTGAGATACGAACACCCACGGGGGGCCAGATGACTGACTGTCGGAGGGGGTACTCCGTCCACCCAGGTCTTGATCCGATCCGGCATCCAGCCGGCTGGATCGGTCACTCCCATCACCTTGATCGTGACGACTTGGATGATCCATGTTAAAAGCTCACCTTGTGTACCCGTCAGTACTGGCGCTTGGATGATCCATGTTCGAAAAGCTCACCTTGTGCACCCGTCCGCACTAGCGGTCACGCTCTCTTGATGGAACCTAGGGCGAAAAGTTAGAAGTCCGCCGAAAAGGGGGACGAGGGTTAGGACTAGGGTTGCTCCTGGGCGGAAATCTTCACCGGGGAGCAGGATTGGCAATATACTTGAAGTTTGTATACTGCGACGGCTGGGCCGAGAATAATCGATCGGCCAGCTAAACCAAAGACAACAAAGGGGTAAATCCAGTCGTGTATGTGATAGGGAATCCAAATGACACTCCACAATATTCCGCAATAAGCCAAAACGTTACCACACTTTCCAATAGAGATAAACCGTGTTCAAAACACGGGCGACAGAGTTAAGTATACGCGACGCGGCGACTCCCGGTCAGGTGTCCACTTAATTGAAAAACAGCATATGCAATATCTGGTCGTGGCCCAGTTGCAATATAAAACAGCGATCCGACAAGTGACCAAAAAGGACAATATTTCATTTTTGGGTCATTTTCCTTGCACTTGTACAAAAACTGTCCTTCAACTTGGATTCGTTACTGGATTCGAAGTGATCTGACTATTTTTTTATCATTCTTTGAATGCAGGTGCCTTGGCTTAACTTTAGTTGTCGTCGATCTTGTTTGAAATCCTCTTCAATACCAAGTATAAATCGGACGCTTCTAGCACCTTCAACTTGAAATGATTCAGGATTTCGTCTGCAACCCCTTTTATTGCCTTAACCGGCTTTGTCAATAAGCATGTCCTCGACACATAGTGCCACGTAAATCCACGAATTTCCATTTTGTCCGATGAGTCCGACGTGCAAGACTTGGGGAAACCCATAGGGACGAAAACGCTTGTTATGGGCTTAGACCATGTAATTACCGCTTGCTTATATCCATATAGATCCCGATTTAGATTGGACACTCACCCCGGCTTTGCACTTATACCTTGAGGTGCATGAATGTACACCTCTTCTGCTAACATTCCATTGAGAAACGCGTGTCTATGTCATATTTATGTATAAACATCCCGCAAAACAATGACACTCATAATCGGCTCCATTATGTTAGATTCTTTTGATCGAACATTTTTACACGTTGTTCATGCTGTATGCTCTCGGTTTTTCGTTTCTGTATATACTTAACTCGTTCGATGTATAAAAGAGAGAATAATTGCGTCCTTTGTGAATGTTTACTTGTGCAAGAATTTGGATGTAGCAGCACAAACGAGATAGGTCGATTCATTTGTGGAGCATATTGCCATGAAAATTATCACCGAATTTAAGTTCACCACCGGAGAATACGACTCGTTGTAGTCGATACCACATGTATTACGGTATCCAAGGGCAACAAGACGTGCTCTGGATCGTTCGATTTCACCATGCCTTAATTGCAAACACCCATTTTGTGCCATGACCTTTTTTATTGGTTTTTGTTAAACATTCCGTGTTTTGTTTTTCTTTCAGTGCATTAAATTCATCTTGGATTGCTTTCACCCACATTTTGCGCTGCGGGGATTCAATTGCTTCATTATACGATACCGGGATTTCGTATACATCATATGCTTGTTCGTATCCAAATTCGGTGACGTTTCGGTGGTCCAATCTCAAAACCACTGCGCCATCAGCTGTTGTCACAATGTCCCGGCTGACGTTGCCTAATGGAACAATATCTGTTTATGACGGATTCAATGTATAAGAGACTATGTTTGTTACCACAGATGGTCCAACGTTTCCATGTTGATTTGACCGTGCCACCAATTGATTTGTACTATCTCCATTTCACAGAGATCTTCATCGGTCATAATAACATCATCAATTCCAAATAGAGGGTGACATGTGTCAGACTCGCCTTGTCTATTTGTATTGCTGGCATTCTGGTTCTGAGCCGTGACGATCTGACGCGGAGTTCCGGACTCTTCTATTTCTATATCATCTGTTCAATTTAGTTGTTGGAACTCCATAATCGAGCATCTGTACCACTTTAGACCTATCTTCGACCAACCCGATCATCAAGTACCACCTCAAAACCAGCTCAGAGTCGGCTTCTTGGAGCGTGGTGCATCCGATTCAGCACTGGTCTTGGCTGAACGCTTCCTTTTTAGCACCAGGAAGCTGATTCGGGGCCGATCCAGGCCGGTTCAGGATCTGCTCGGGAACCAGGTCGAACCAGCCCAGATCACCTCGAACCGCCTCAAATCACCTCAGAATCAACCAAAAATCGACATCCTCGGCTCGCTCAGCCCTAGCTTCGCTCTCCATTATACGTTAAGCCCGCAAGGTTGAACTGAATCGGTATTCCTCCCAAATTCGGACTCGATCTGATCTTTTAGTGCTGATTTCAGAGTAAGTTCGTAGCCCCTGCCACTTGTTTCAGCTGATATACCCCATAGATCTCACCATTTCACACATAGGGCTCCATCATACATTTGCTCTTCATATTCTAAGGCTGGTCCAAATCATTCGATCGATCAACCGGGATCTCAATACCGCATCGCTTGAACCACTTGGATCAGTGACAGATAATCTGCTCCAATAATCAGGTTCAGTCATACCCGATATATCCAACTATTCATAAACCTGCTCCATCTCACGTATCTTTACCGGTCCGGTCTTACAGGAGCCCGGTCCGGTGTCTGGATATACATCTGATCGCGCTACTTGACCAATGCGTTGTTATCATAGACAGGGTGCGACAACGACAGCTCCATGTTTTTCTCCACATTTTACGATAGCCCGTTATCAACTATGCCATCATAAGCTGAACCAACATGTCTTACCCATCAACGATTCTGTCTTGATGGGTGTTCAAACAGCCACCAATCAGCAGCCATATGTGGGGACCACTTATTCCTGATTTTCCTTGAATCACTCCACAACAATATCGCTTGGTAGATGTCTGACGATCCGGATGTGCTTGTCATCAAGTGTCTTCATCAAAAACGACTTGACTTGCGCATTCAGGCGACGCGTCTGTGCAGCATCCAGAAGAACCTTTGTTTTTATCTTGGCCTTGGCCTTTGCCTTGGTTCGTGCCTTCGCCTTTGCCGCTTTTTCTTTCGCTTTAGCGAGCTTCTTGGCTTTCGGATTTATGAAAGACTCGACTTGAGCAGAAGAAGGGTGAACAGGGGCTGCAGGCACTAGTACGTCGTCATTATTTTCACCTTGGACTACTGGATCCTCGATCGTCAGTCGGCGGACGTCGGTTGATGTCACGAAATCTTCTTCTTCGTCGTCGATTTCTTGATCCGGTTCCAAATTTTCGCCCCGCGGGTCATTTTCTTCATCGCAGTTGGAATCCGAATCTGGGTCGTCGTCGGTGACCAAAACCATGTCTTCGTCGTCATCGTCAACGACTGGGTTGAGATCGTAGTTTGGGTCTTCAAAGAATCGAAGCAAGTTTTTTCCGTCGAGGTATGCTTGGATACAGGTCTTCCAAACGTCAAAGTTGTCGGAGCTGGTCAGGCAAGGAAAATCAGATGATTGGGCTCAAAACCTGTCGTAGTGATAGCACGTTGCGCGTAAAGGTAGAGA
Organism: Sclerospora graminicola; assembly: GCA_001887855.2. Lineage (NCBI taxonomy): Eukaryota > Oomycota > Peronosporomycetes > Peronosporales > Peronosporaceae > Sclerospora > Sclerospora graminicola. The sequence continues at coordinate 11,510 of MIQA02008182.1, read as the reverse complement.
AGGTAGAGAAGAACTTGCTTGGAAGCAGGCAAAAGGAATTATATCTTTCATTTATCAAGGACACTAATCAAGTAGAGTTCCTATACCTCAGTAGAAGCATATACACTTTATGTATATATGCACATATAAAGCAAGTGTAGCGGGTTCAATGCCTTGTGTTTATTCTCCAAAGAGTACCAAGAGGCTTCTTTATTACACATAAGAGGTACTTCTTATCAAAGGATAAATGTACTGTGACAAGTCATTTGCTCTAAAGTATATCTTGTTGACATGACACCAAATTGCTTCAATTATAGCGCATCGCCTATAAGATATTTTTGCTTTTTTTGATGATCGGGTCCAAATTTTGGTTTGATGGTTTAGATCTGACCCAACCACGCCACTGCGCCGGTTTCTCGGGGATGATTTAGCAGCACGCGGTAAGAAGGGTTGCTTATTCTATTTCGCAATGCTACAATGACCCGAGGTAATGCAAATTTTTACTGAATAAGTACGTCATATTTTAATGTATGTTTCTCAATCTTTCATGTTTTCATCTAACTATAGCATCTTCTGCCGCTCATTCTAGGTGCTCTTATATATGAACTGGAGCATTACGAGTCGCTCAGTAGAACGTACCCGGCAACGCGAGAATTTGTCACGCTTCTGTACGAATTATTTGAAAACCCTCATGGATGGAAATCGTTTGAAAGCGATGGTCATGTTGCTGCAATCCAGTAAATCTTTGAATTCTTGCTCGAACACGTGTTTTTAAAGTGTGATTTGCAAAAATACGAGTGCGAAGAAAAAAAGTGGGCGTTGGTGGATGGGACACTCGCGATTTTCAAGAAGATTTTATGGAATACCGATACTTCCACCACGGAAGGAAGCTTGTCGTATCAACTTTTGGCTTGATTCTTATCAAGTTTACTAACGTTTACAATTGTCTTCTTTTATACAGGAAAAGAGTTTGTTTTGACTGGCCTACGGTCGATGAAAGGCGGCCCCACAGTGTATTGAGCAAGCAATTCTCCATTCGGAACAATTCCGGCAGGGTACTTTACAGCAACAGCTAAAACAGTTGCTGGAGGAATTGACGACGTCTAAATTAGAAGATCCACTTCGTGATGATCTTAAAGAAAAGGTAACGTAATTGAGCTTTGAGCTTATTGTCAGAATCTAATTCAAATGGAAACCAGTTTAAATGTTTTGAATTTGAATTGACTGAAGACCTGAAGACCATTGTCGTTTGAAGATCAAGACGAAGCGTCTGACTCCACAGTGGTTCGCATGGCTAATCCTCAAGAAAGCTACTTCTCAATTTCCAGCTTTGAAACATTGTTTTCCTAAGATCTAAAATCTGACTTTTCTTTGGAAACTATTCTAGGTTTGAAGGTGGAGGTAGACCAGTAAAATAAAAAGATAGCATACTAATGCAGTTGCCATCGCTACAATAAAAATAAAGCATGCTTGTTCGTCCTTGGCGGCGCGCCATTTTGATACTGTGCACACTACAATTTTTGACAACCCTTCTAGTCTGTACCACATGAAAATCTCATATGCCTTGAAACTGCTTCAAATATAGGAGCGTCGCGACGTCTATAAGATATACTTCGAAGCTTGGAAAAAAATATTTCATCCAGTCTAAGCAAATTCTGCAATTATCAACCAGAGTGGGCCAAGGTGGAAAAAACCCGATTTTTTTTTGCGAGTTCATCGGGTTTTTGGTTTAACCTAAAAAACCCGATTTAAGGGCATGGTTTTTTTGGTTTATTAATCACTTTCGTTGGGGTCGCCTTCTTCATCCGAGGGATGGTACTCCGCGGTCTGCATGTCGTTGAAGACGCTCATGTTGCTCTTAATAAAGACGAGCTTTTCAACCGATGTCACGCTAAGTGAATTACGAAGCTTTCAATGGATGAACGCCATTGTGGAGAAGTTACGTTCAGATGCAGCGCTGGATGTTGCCATCGAGAACAGCTTGAGCGCTACGGGCTGCAGATTTGGCCATTGGAGACCATCCGTCAGCCAGTATTGCAGTGGTGGCTTCGCCTTCGTCGTCAGCATCGTATATCGCCATGAGTTCTCATCCTTCTCCTTCCGCGCCGAGATATGGAAGTCAGTAAATTCGGTGTACAAGACCCTCCGTCTAGTGTCGTCAACGGGCGTGGTGTCATCAATTGGAGTGCTGCAAAGCTTGTCTTCGAGTTCACGAAGATTGGTTTGGGGTAGACCATCACCAAGATGACGAGGATCGAGGAGATAGGACAGACCGTGCGCTATACCATACATAAATTGGAAGCGGGAAGCCGTGAGTTTCGTCAAATACTGAAGCTCCAACTGGGAGATGAGTGCTTGTTCATGCACAGCAGCAAACTTGCCCGGGAGGGCATGAAAATCCGGCATGACTTCTGAAATTGGGACACTGTCAGACTGGTATTTGACAATTAGCGCGTCGATAGGCTCAAGAATGGCAATGGCTTTGTTCAGCTTCACGACGAAGTCATTACCGGTGACGAGGTCCTTGATCTTTTGTCGCTCAGACTTCTGAGCAGTCGTCCCGACGACAAACTCGCGAGCGCTTACGATACTGTGGATCAGACGCTCTGATGCAAGCACAGAAACACACATGGCTTGAACAGTCCCCCAACGAGTGGGCGCGGGCCGAACGAGGGAACATAAAGACTCTGCTTTCTGCGCCTCCTGAAGGCGTGCCTTCACGACATGATGGTTATGGAAGAACTTAACCAGATCCTTGCATGCAGAAACAAAGACGAGCATGTCCACAAATGGATATCCCACTGGATACGTCGCTTCATTGTCGTTGGTCTTCCTGGTTTTCGACGCGGAGAACACATCCTTTACAAGAAGATGCATTCCATGAGAACAACAGCCCATGAAGTACCGCGATGGGAACGCATTGCTAAGCTGTTGCCAGGCATTCTCATTGGCTGAGGTATTGTCAGTCACCGCCCCACAGAACTTAGACAGCGCATAGTGATCGAATACGCGCATGATGTCCTGCACGATCCAATCGGCGCTGTGACCTTGCTGTCCGGTAGATACTGACTCGAGGAAAAAGTTAACTGTAGGAGACGTGGCGATGTAGTTGACAATAGGGTCGTTCTTGATGTTCGACCAGCCATCCGTTACCAGACACAAATGAGCGCCTTTCATGCGAATGTCGACCTTTGCCTTCAACCGATCGTAGCACTTGTTTAACAATTCACCTGCAAGCTTCTTGCGATTCGGAATAATGTTCTCGTCAGGGCGCAGCACGCGAATAGCCTCTTGAAGATGAACATCCTCAACGGATAAAACCAAAAAACCTGATTTTTCTGGATTTTCAACTCATCGGGTTATTTAAAAAAACCTTAAAAAACCCGATGCAAAAAAAAACCGTGGTGCCACCCTTGGAGTGGGCATCACTGAAATGGAAAGGGACCCCGAGGTCCCGAGTCAGTACTAAGGGCACCGACAAGAGTTTGCGAAAACATTCATATTACAATATGAAGAGTTTGGACATCTATACTAAACATCGGTTACTCAAGGATATGGAGTTTATGTCGTCCGGTTGTACTGATATGGATAATCATAGTCATTTAACTCATACGTTCATGAGTCAAAATGTTCGGTCGTTTGCGCATAAATGTCTACGTGGAGACTAGGCTGTCCCAGACACCCAGATCAAGTACTTTTGCTTCAGGAGACGCACATCACGTCGAATGAAGAACGTGAAGATGTTTCTCGTCAGTGGGCGTCATTTTGGGGTAAGGCAGGTCACAACAGAACGTTATCATACTGGAGTGTATACCCATAAAAACAAGGGGGTGTAGCGATTCTGGTGTGTCCAAACATTGCGGATCAAATTTTTCCGTGGAAGTTAGAAGTCTGGTCTCATCGATTACTGGTAGTGAAATGGAATGATAGCGTTATTGTGAATACATATGGACCTTCAAGTGATTCGAAGCGACGTGAACATTTTTTTGGTGATTTACGACAATTATTTATACGCAAACCTAAAAACTGTTTCCTAGGCGGAAATTTCAATTGTGATGAGACCCCCGCCTTAGATATACTGAGGGGCACAAGATCGACTCGACCAGAAAGTACTGCATTAGCGCGGTTGGTGGCGGATTGGCAGTGTGGGATGCCAGACTTTTAATGATGTCTACAATGGGGGAGTCACAGTTAGAGCCGCCGGAACACTTCACCTGTTGGCAAGGAAATCAGACAAGTCGATTAGATCGTTTTTACGTGTCTGGAAACTGGAAGAATTGGGTCGTGTGGGTGGCCATAGAGACTCCACCGGTTTACTCAGACCACAACCAAGTCCTTCTCTGTCTAAAAGACCCAAGTGTTTCTAGAATGATGATGGCTCATCGGAGAATGCCGTATCCGTTTCCGGGATCTCATCAGGACACAGTTCAAACAATGATCATGGATCGACTAACGAGGAGCTCTAGCAACAAAGGTGCTACCAGAAGCTGGGATTGGCGGATTGAATTATGTCGGGGCGTGCTTTATAAGGTGAGTAAAAAGGTGGCCCGACGACGAACGCGACGAATACACCAACTACAACGCACGGTCAGAGATAATGCAACAGTTCAGAAACATTTAGTTATGTCAATTTCAGAGTCCTTGGAGAAAGAACGCTCTTTCCGACGGGGATTCCGGTTACATCGTTCAGCAGCGGATGCGAGATGGCTGTTTAAGCGGGCGTCAGTGTGGAAACGTGATCAGACGGTGTCTCAGATAGTCGCTTCATCTGCCCCTCCTTTTGCTGAATCTTTATCCATACTGGATAAATTTGAAACAGATTTTAAGTCACAATCAGATGTGTCGGAAGCCGTAACTTGTCCGCGGAAGTACATCATTTCATGTAGATTCCAGAGGACCGAAAAGTTACGCAATCTCAAAATTTGGATTTACTGGCGGAAATAATGGAAGAAGATGTGGAATGGGCGATTAAAAGCATTGACCGAAGAAAAGCAGCGGGGTAGGATGGCAAAGGAAATGATTTCTATAAGGATTTTGCCACAGTTCTTGTAGAACCCCTGACTCAAATTTTAACGATATCTTGAGGGGGGGGAAGCCTCCAAGGTCGTTTTTAAAAGCAGTGGTTATACTTACTTACGCATGAAAGGGGATTCCAGTAACGCCCTAGATTACCGCCCCATTTCATTGTTGACAACTGGGTATAATTATTTGCCAAAATTTTAGCTCGGAGATTACAGAAATTTTTAGGGCAGTTAATAGGGGAGACTCAACAAGGGTTTGTTATGGGGCGTCGAAGGACAAAGCGGATATCCTGATGAAAGCGACCTTTGAAACATATAACTTAAGACGGAAAGTATCGGCGGCACAGAGTGCTGGTGTTTTATTTTTCGATTTTAGTAAGCGTATGACACTGTGGATCGGAAGTATCTTTTTACAGTGCTAAGATTGTTTGGATTCTCGGATCAGTTTGTAGACTTGATGGATAGGCTTCACGCTGGAACAACAGTAGAATTTCTTGTAAACAATCAATTTTCGAATCCCATCCAGGTAAAGCCGGGAATTCGGCAAGGGTGCCCTTTAGCGCCTCTTCTATTTATCTTAGCAGTCGAGCTACTAGCCCTGGCTTTACTCCAGGAGACGAGACTAGCGGGGATTCAACCTCTAAAGCGGGACAAGTCTCTCCAACATCGTTTTTCGGCCTTTGTGGACGATTCGACAGTGTATATTAGACACGCGGAGCAGATGCCGGTAGCTTTAGACGTTGTCCGTCGCTTCGGAGATTTAGCTGGACTGAGAATTCAACCAGCAAAAAGTATTGTGAGATTCATCAAGTTTGGCTAAAAGAATAGTAAATCTGCCAGATTAAAAGGCTTATTTACTTTTGTGAACCTTATTAAATAAATAAATACGTCATGTAACCCTCGATAAGGTCTGTAACCCCCGAATTATTTAGCTTATAATGTGGGTCTTACAAATCCGAGAAAGGCAGATTTCCATGACGAATGCCGGTTCTGTGACTGGAATTCTGCGACAAAAGTTTGCAAAACGGCAGGAAGCAGAATAGCGATGGTTTTTGATCTCTCAGTTTAGTGTACGGGTATGCTGATGCGGCAAAGCTTTTGTTAAGGAGGGATACACTCCGATTTGGGGCATTTTTCGGAAGTTTAGTGGGCATCTTCCGTGCTGTGAATTTTGTTTTGGCGTTTGCAGGAGCAGTTTCTGGCTTGGCTTTGCTCTTGACTTACCTTCGAGGCGGAGTACCATTTCATTGTATATTTTGTACTTAGCTAGATGTCGTCTGCCGACACATGCTTTCGATAGGTGTCTCACCAACTTGGTGATACTAGCCGGAAACGCTCTTTGGTATTAGCAATGCTGCCATAATCTATGCGCTGGTGGCAAATTCGAGTCTGCTGCCTAAGATACCTTTTTCTCAGTAAATACGACTTTTCTATCGTTTGCTGACGTTTGGATTAATAATAGGGCTACTACCAGTGGATGCGGTGCTGTTACTCACCATGGAGGTGCTGTTACTCACCATGGATTGAAATATACGATGTGCCAGCGTATGCGTGGTCAGATGGATGTTCGCAGCAACCCGCTGCCTTTTCGTCTGTGTCAACCACACTACCTCATGTACGCTATGTTTACTTTGTCAGTATCTTGATTTCCTTTTTGCTATTATCCGTTGCTTCGTTAGGGTGTCGTGTGTAACACACGCTATCAAGGAAGGGATCAACGGGTTGGGATAGTAGTGTGGCACTAAATCAAGTCTGTCAAGCCTTTTACGGTGTTGGTTTCGCCCTAGTCTACAACCTCCCTCTCTTCTGTTTCCTTGATGTACACAATTTCGATGGAACATACGACGGCTATTTTTTGACATCGAAAAAAGTATCTTTTGGAGGATCGCCATACTATGTCAATTCGCACAATTATTGCGCAGTTGTTCCATGGCTCAACTCGTTCACCGTCGCGGTTTTGCTATTGCCACTGGAAATCAACACCAAAAAGTTCGCTCTGGCCAACAATCTCTTCTTCAGTACGTAACATCATATAAAATCACTTTTATCTGCTAACATTTTTATGTGACTCATAAAAGCGCTAACTATTGTGTTCTCGCCACGCATAGGTACACTCGAGCGCATATCCTTGAAGCTGCGCGTGTATCAGCTGCTATCATTATGGATATATTTCTGGCGATGTACCTTTACGGCTCCATCCCTCATATGTAGCTTATGTGATGGGGACCACATTGGAGGCTCCATTAACGTCACTGTGAATCGTGTGGGTGGAGTCGTAGCTGGAAGTATCGTTCCTCGGTGCAGATCATAGTGGATATATTGTGATTTAGTTTAAGAAACATAATTGATAATTGTACAATCTCCTCTTTGCTTGAACAAACGATTGAAACATTACTATCAAAAACTGTCGCCAAACTGCCGTTTTAACGGTAAGAATTGCCAATGTAACAGTATTTTCGTCATCTGAGCTTTTTCCTTTTAAAACTGTTAAAACGTCTTTGCTGATTTCTTGATCTTTCACTAGGGAATAGTTTCGCTTAGCGTCTGTAAATTTAGTTGTGAGAAAATTACGTAGAGCTAAGGATTCATGGTTATTCGAATAAAAATCTTTTTTTATATTTCGTAAGAGCTAGCGAGAAATTTTCCTGGTGTCGTATCATTGTGTCTATCCTGCTATCCAACATGGTAGATTCCGAACTAATCCATTTTATGCCGGAATGGTTTATCAACAGATAAATAATTTTAAACGATTTTATTAAGGGTAACCCGATCCGCGTACCCCGATTTCACATTCCGGGTAACCCTTAATAAGATCATTTCCATACCTTCGTAAACAGCCGATTTGGGACAGGCCAATAATTTAAATTCGACAATAAAATTGTGTTTTTAAATTCGTTGTATGTACCAGAAAAGTGGTACATTTATCCGGTTTTACCGGAAGGCGACACAATAAGGTATCTCGGGTACTACTTTGGATGGGCAGATTTGGAAACAGTTAACTGGGCACTGAGAATTCGAAGTGTACAACGGCGGCTAGCAACAGCGACGGACTGCGGGACGTCTTTCATGGAAAGAGTGCAGTTATTCAATGTGATTGCAATACCTTCCATTCTGTTTACAGCACGAATGTTCGAACCCCGGCTTTGCAAGAGTTAGTTCATATACAGAACTCGTTTCTATGGCATAACAGAACGACAGGGTAGCGAGGAAGACATGAAATTTCGCCTATTCTACTGTTCACTCCGCATGCGACCGGGGGTGTCGGGCTAATTTCAATCCCAGTCGCAATTAAGTCTCAGCGGCTGAAGTTGGCCTGTCAGTGGTTGATTGCTGCACGAGAGTGCTACCAACAAGTGTGGTTAGACCTGGTGGGAATTGGATCAGACTCATCGGCGGGGAAAGCACTTACTCCGGTGAAGGGCTATAAAGTTTGCCAAGCAGGGAAGGTTGTCGAAACTGGCACGGCGAGAGGCTTAAGAGCCGAAACAAAGCGACAGTGAGAGGTTAGAACAGTTTACTCTGTCTGTCTTGCCCCAGGCGGTGGTGATAATGGAAGCGTGACTGGGGATGAAAGGGGTGGGTCTGTCTCCGGATGGGCAGTTTATTATTACGGTAGACATTGATGCATATCCGTATCACGAGATCTTACCTGGTTCGATGGTGCCCTTTTGGGGGACTTACTGTTGGGCTTCGAATCCTTGGATAAGAGAGGAGCGGGCGATGGAGTTAGTTTCACGGAAATATGATCAGATACTACAACTAACCATCCGAGAATTACGAATATTACGACTAACGACAACTACGAATATGTGGCAGGTCAAAGGAGTACAGGGCAAATCACACATACGAGCAAAAATTGGTAGGTGGTTGTGTGCCGTGATTTTAGCGTCACCCAGGGTAGCTGTAGGTCACTATATTGGAAAGAACCCAAAAATTGCTGTATGTAGAGGGCCAGCCATATTGGATACGTTCACATGGGAACTGGAGGAGCCGGGACAGATACGAGGACAAGGACGAACACAGTGTGACCAAGTGCACCTACGACAACAATCTGACGGCATCCTATGGAAGGTCTCATCCAGTACTCTGGTGGAAATTCAGGATGAACCCGAGATCACGGGAGCTTGGGTAGTTTTCATCCCCACCGGGATCTTCATATAATTGGATGGACAGTGAATGATGCGACCCCAATTTGGAAGATATGGCCGACATTTTGCACGTCGTTCCGGAGGTTATGTTTTCACGGAGTCGCACCACAGCTGAAACTTATATTAGAAAAGTGGAAATGCAGATGTGGAACGAGTAGTTGGTGAGACCAAGATGCAGGATTTTGAACCCAAACAGGTATGGGATCATGATAACATGCTAACTAACTATCAAGTGTGGGTACAGTTTCGAATCATAACAATGCAATTAAATATTTTGTATGTGCGCGAGAACTCGGACCGAAGATGCGTGTTAGACGAGAGATGCACAAGTGAGCGGTCGGATGTATTCCATATTTTATGGAAGTGCAAACGAGCTCAAGCTTTCTGGCGGAGATTGCTCCAGCATTGTAGACGAGTTGTTCTAACGGACTCAACTCTAGGCGGGGTTCAATCAGCAATAGTGACGAGGAGTGCACCACAGATTGGTGACAACATTAAAAAGGCGATGATGCATCAGCACGGACGGTATGATGATATGTACACACAAGTATTTGATCGTCTCTGGAATGGAATTTGTGGGATAGCGACGGCGTGGTTATGGATACTTCGCAATCAAGTAATTTTCCAGGGCTTAGTCAAGAATGCGGATGACCATCTCGAGTTCATGTGGCGATAGTGTCGAGCTCAAGTAGAAGCAGTGGCTGACTACGAATCGAAGTCTTACGTAACGCGTGAAGAAGGGATCCGACTGAAAATCAGTTTATAGTGCGTTTTCGACCAAACCCAGCACCGGATCATAACTTCCAGAGACTACCTCCTGACCGAATGTGTGTGTCGAGTGAAATCAACACATCCAAGATACCTGATCCTAGATTGCATTCTAGATTTCATATGTTTATAGTAGCTAATGGTTAAGATATACTGCGAAGTACTTAAGTACTTTAGAGTAAGTTACTACTACTCCCACCGTAATTAGTCTGCGCCAGACTAATTTCGAACCTGAGGTTTTGAGCTGTGCTACCTTAAATAGTATGTGCCAGACTATTAATGAACACGGACTAACTAAGGGATGTTCGGCTGGTGGATGACAGAACAGGAGGTTCTGCAAGCACAACGTCATTTCGCGACACGAGAAGCGCCAAGAATTTCGGAAACGATGATGGAAGGATTACGGAACAGATGTGGTAAACAAGCGGAGGCGTGTAGCGTGGGACTAACACGCCTTTGGTGGGCTTTCTGTTCGATTGGGATATCCTGGATGTGGCAGTTACGAAATGAGACAGTGCGTCAAGGCGTCCACAAGTCGAAGTATGAACATTTCCACACCGTGTGGAATAAAACAATCGCGCAGATAACTGCTGTAGTGGTGCATGAACAGCAACACCCAGGGTCAAGATTACGGGGGATCAAACTACAGGTTTGTTTAGAATGCTTCAAAGAAGGCTTACGTGACCATTCAATTGATCAGCGCAAGAGATTACATTCCCTCATGCAGGGAGATAAGCGATCAGAGATAGGTTTACAAACTGCTCTTAGGAATTTTATTGTAGCTAATAGCTAAGAGACTAAATAGACTGCGAATTAACAACAACTAATTAAGGGATGTTCGAAAATAGTCTGTGCCAGACTAATTTATAAGTTGGTAATTTGTCTGGGTTAAACTAAGTGCCACACGCACCTGTACCATAACGTGAGTACAGCGTACCGTAAAACCCGTTGTATCACACACGATTCCCTAAATAATCAACGGACAAGAATATGCCCATAACAGTAAATATGGAAATAAAGATACCGAGACAGTATCCGGTAGAGGAGTTAGCCGCCATTACTAGACGTATTAATAAAACTTCTTGCTCCTGAATTTGCTGGTCAAACGATACAGTTGATCGAATAGATATGGAGTACAACAAAGCTTTTTTAATGGGTACAGCTAGATCAAATTAAATAGCAAATTATCATACTTCGAAGTATTCTCGTCAATTATAAAGCAATAATGCAGCAAGATAGTTTCTATTGGGTTAGGATTAGTGATGTTTTTGTAACATTTCCGAAGTATTCAAAACTATTTTTGGATTCCTACCAAATACCACCAAAGTTACAAAAGTCTACCAAATTCCATCACCCTTCCCAAAGTCCAATATCCCCGTTTCTTTATGGATTCTGATTGGCAAATATTGGATAAATTCAACCAATGATATTTTGGTAGACTTTGGTAAAGTTCCGAATATTTCAGAACAATTTGGTAGGTATTGGACTTTCGTAAGTCTACCATTACCTTAACATCACTAGTTAGGATTTTATTAGAAGTGCTTTTGGGGTAAGTTTTAGTTTAAAAATTGATCTTAGGTGTTATTCTATTCTA
>MIQA02008180.1:0-19286 GCA_001887855.2 Sclerospora graminicola | reverse complement strand
ATAAAATCCAGCATTCGTAATGGTCCCGAGTCGTCACCTCACTTATGCATTGTTAAGTGAGGTGAGGCGGAATTCTTTTATATTTGCTCAAAACTGGCGGCTTATGAGTGTTCTATGCTAGACAACATATCGCCATCTATCTTATGACAATGGCGTCGTAAACAGGTGACAGGGAGTAAAAAGACACAACTGGCAACATTGTATAAGTAACTAAGTTATGCTGAAAACGGATTTCATTTTTCGGTACATTTTTATTACACGATAATTTTTATACAAGTTTTAAAAATGCTGTGCCTACAGCGTACTTATATGGAAATCGGCCAGGTACGAATGGAACGGCTAAGGAAACTTCTGATGTGGATATCTCCACTAGTGGAAGCGAGGATGACAATGAGGAGTTTGACGACGAGAAGGAAGAAGGACACCAGTCTTTTCAGAAAGTATGCTCCGGGAACGCTAAAGAGATCTCAGTGGAGTCAACAGGGAGAGAAATAATAATGGTCGAGGATTCCGACATAGGGTCTTCGCAGAACAGTCAAATTACGACTTATATTGATTACGAACCTTGGGATCCTGACTCGTGGGAGGGCAAAATGGAAGATCTAATACTCAGGCTTCAAGGGCCAACTATCCACCACGCTCTAAAAATTGAAATTGAAGAAATTATATTAACTCACGACCCTCGAATGTGTGAAATCCTGTACTTTTTAACGGAGACAGTCGGACGGTTATCAGTGCCGGAACAAAAACGGATCATGCAATTAGATATTTCGAATCAAGCAGTACAAGACCGCTTGATGCAACAATATCAAATATCCCGTCCAGTGTTGAATAAGTGGTTGCACAAAATTTGGAAAAATTAGGTCGAATCACCTGAGGTCCTCATGTTGTCCTCAGACGATTCTCAAACCTCCGAGTATATTCCTTCTCAAAGTCCCGTAGAAGACCCGGAATCGAGCAACAAAAGGAGATGTACCCGTGCGACAACCGACAATAAGCAGTCGTCGTCTAACGAAGAGGAATTAATTACAAACGACACATCCGAACCGTCTATGCAGCAAGTCCAACGTGAATTAATCGATGATTTCGAAGAGACGATAGACGAGGCAATTCAGGACCAGAGAGAGCCTGTAAACTAGATTCAATTATGGGACGCGCATCAGACGGAATGGGAAAGGCAAACAGGTATAACATTTCCAACAGTTCACGCTTCATCTTAGATATGGAAAAAAAGCAATTCTGCGCGAAGGAAACAATTTACTCCACCTTTTTAAGCAGAGCTCTGGAGCATATCATTTATTAGACAGGTTAGACCCGGCTTTACTAACAATACTCACGCAACCCTGGTGAATCCAATGCTGGTACGATTTGAAAGCAAGAGCAAGTTACGGGGTTAGAGCCATCTTGGCTCCATGAGTGGGAGGACAGATTGGAATCTTTACGTCATCCCACTAATCATGAGTCAACTAGGTAATAATCTGCTCCGAGGATTGCTGCCACTTGTTCTGCATGAATATGGGCACATAATAAATGTTGCGCCAATTTTAAAGCCAGAGCCGGTGCACATAGGCGTATCAGCGGCCTCCCACCATATTTTACCTGTTTCAAAGCTATCCACTCTTGCGTACTATTCCATTGTTACATTACTAACCAGGCATTTTGAGGAGCGAAATCACAACTCTACATATGCGGAGAAAGTATAAAATGTTCTAAATGATCAGACGGGCGCCTGGGCGAATTTGGTAAAATACATCTCTAACACGCATGTGGCCATACCTACCAATTCCTCGTTTAATGATGAACATAACTCGGGACCCGGAATGGGCCCCCTTCGTTACTAAGGGCTACGCAAAGTCATTCCCAGTTACTCGAGGCGTCACGTCCACTCCACCGGAGAAATGTGACCCCCCCCCGCAACATATTGAGATCGACTGACCTCACCAATGATTGCCCAGTCAGAATGTGCTCACGCATACTTTGACCTTTCGCACCGAGATTTATATACTACATTACATACGTTAAAAGAACTGGAGTATGTCCCTGAAAAAGGAAAACACATGGAAAGTTTTGCTACGCCGGGATTTCAAATTCTATCGCAAAATGTCCGTGGGTTTAAAAAGGACGATATATCCCATTGGTTGAATGCTTGGAGGAGAAGTGCTCATCCCCGGACAACTAGATTTCTCCTCTTGCAGGAAAATCACATCCTCCACGATTGCAAAGGACATCTTCCATAAATGGAAATACATATGGGGGCACTCCCATATAAGTGGGACCTGTGCATATTGGAGTATAGGGACACAGAAAAAGGAAGGGGTCGCTATCCTAATTAACCCTATTATAGCCGATGAAGTGGTCCCCTGGCGTCAAGATAAATGGACGACCCGATTCATAGCGGTTCAGTGGAAAGATTGTCTGGTAGTCAACATTTATGCTCACTCTGGAGATGCATCACTCAGAGGATTTTTTTCGTGGAACTTTCGAATTTATTACGTGGCGTGAACTCACATATTATACTAGCAGGAGACTTCAATTGTGTGGAGTCTTCTGTTCTTGATAGACTTGGAGGTGACAGACTGGACAAATCCGAGAGTACAACTCTGTCGACTTTAGTTAATAGGTACAATTTATATGATGCCGGAACTTTCGGCACCTCGGTTTTATCGAACACCTAACTGCACTCGATCATTTCACCTACTGGAGAGGAGCACAGGCGAGCCGGATCGATCGCGTATACATTTCGTTATCCCTCTCCTCCTGGATCAGCGAATTTACAGTGGGTAATACTCTCCACTATTCTGATCATGAACAGGTATTAGTAACACTACGAGATCCCACAACATCATCACGTCAACCTCGCATAAGATATATACTGGCGGGGTACCCTTTTAATGGGTACAAGGTACCACAAATCGCTCAGCCCTTGGAACATGATATCATTTGCTTACTTGACAGTTTTAGACGAAAGAAAATTACATGGGATGGATGGATAGCGGGGTGCCAAGATATATTATACCATGCAGCACGAAAAGCAGCTCACCGTCGACGGCGGCGGTCTCGAACTTTACAACGGCATATCAGAGCGAATGCTACCACTCGCAAGCAGCGAATGATAGCGGTCTAGTCCTATCACATTAAAAATCATTTAGTCAATCGAGGACAGGTCCTACATAGGTCCATTCAGGACATAAGATGGTTATTTCGCAGAACCGCGATATGGGAACGCGACCAAACGGTGACTAAAATCGTTTCGGGTCACGGACTCATTTTTGATGCAAATATTACTATCCCTGTTCGTTTCGCCCGTACATGGAGTTTATTTATGGGGAAGAGACACTCATCGACCTCATTGACTTTATTAACAGCAGAATTTGAGCAGTTTATGGAAATCCCACCAGAACGTATGGTTTCTTCACAAAACAATTTACTTCTTATGGCAGCAATTGATGAAGGAGGTTCTCAGGACGATAAAGAGTTTGGAACGTCGTAAAGCTTCTGGACAAGATGGGATCAGCAATGACTTTTATAAAGACTTCCAAGATATTATGGTGGAGCCTCTCACGGAATTGTATAACAGGATTTTAAGTGGGGAGTCGCCACCATCGTCTTTTCTCCGGGCACTAGTGATTCCACTCCGTAAGAAAGGCGATTCTTCGGACGCGCTTGATTATCGACCGATATCGTTATTGCAGTCGAGTTATAAAATGTTTGCTAAAATTTTAGCAACACGACTTCAAACATTTTTGGGATCTCTGATTGGAGGGACACAACAAGGATTTTGTGCTCGGCCGGAAAATGGACAAAACTGTAACGATTATGATGGCAACCCTAGCAAATCCCGCCTATTCTCATTCTGATACAACCGAAGATGGGGCGGGCATTTTGTTTCTTGACTTTGCCAAGGCCTACGATGCATTGGATCGGGATTACTTTTTTGCCACCCTCAACTTATTTGGTTTTTCCCGACGTTTTGTACAACTAATGATTAATCTTCACTGTGGGACAACTGCTGAATTTTTAGTAAAATGGGACAAATCTACTCCGGTGGACGTCACGTCCGGGGTTATCCATTGGCTCCACTACTGTTTATAATCGCAGTCGAATCCCTGGCGCTAGCCATTTTGCAATCGCCCGCGATCGAAGGGATTAAACCGACGACACAACTGGGTGGCGAGCCTCGCAAATTCTCTGCGTTTGTCGACGACTCGACTGTCTTTTTAAAGAAGGCGGGTCAAATTGAGCCAGCGATTGAACTGGTTCACAAATTTGGTAAGCTGTCCGGATTGAAAATCCAGACCAACAAAAGTAAATTCTTATTGTTGGACCCCACCGTAACATTATTGGATTGACATGGGATTCCTACCATTGCCCCAGGTGATACAGTTAGATATCTGGGATATGAAGTGGGCATTCCAATTTGGGAGAGAAGAATTGGGCTTTACGTTTCCGCAGTATCAAGAGGAGGATGGCTATGTGGTGGAGCCGATTTCCAAATCCATGACGGAAGTCTTGGGTGGATTCCGGATACCCACTCGCCCGGACGACCAACTATCGGAGGGGGTACTCCGTTGATCCTGATCGCCATCAGAATCAGCCGAATCACCATTATGGTGACTGATCTGATCTTCCCGGTCATCTGACCGGTCGTCATGTGCGACGGGATCCATATTCAACTTCATATCACCTTGTATACCCGTTGATCGGGGATGGTTACACTCACTCAGGTGGACTCAGTGACGAAAACGATGATCTTGATCAGTCGGAGGGGATGACCTTCTCGAGACGGGGGTGTCCTCGAGTGGAAATCTTCACCGGAGAATGGGTTGGGGTCGATACTTAATCAGTATCTAGGCACTGATCGGGAAAGTTCGTCTGATCAGGAAAGTTCGTCTGATCAGGCCAGCCAATGAGAGAGAGATAATAAGAAACCAAGAAAACGCGATCAAACCACGATCTTCCACAGTAATCCACAAACGTTATCTCCACAAAACCTTTTCCAATATTAATAACGTGTTCCAAACACGTGCGCGTGGGGGGTGAGGCTTGATCACCTAAACAAACCCGTCGGGGGCCTTCCGGTAAGCCAAAATGCGTCTAAGCGCGTCTTAACCGGGAATTAAGTTGAGCAAGAGGGGACTAGTTAACCCTGTGCTCCCAATGACCGCGACACGTGGCGGAGCGACTCTTTGCTTAGGGGGAAAATCAAAACCTGTTATTATATATGCAGTGTCCTATACCTAGTGTACCATACACCAACTCATGTGCCTGATTTATACTTCGACCCTGTTCACTTCGTCGCACGGTTGCATAGTACCACCTTACCCATCTTTGCTGCACCTTCAAACTGATCCGTACCACTTCTGCCCTGATCACGGTCAAACTCTATGGCGATCTTCAACCATCCCGATCTCTCGATAAACAGCCTGAAAAAAAAACACTCGAGATCTGCCCTTCGGACACTGTTCACTTCATATCCAACCCGGCTTAACTGAAAACTCCATCTACCTTCACATCTGGACGCCGGTTTGGGGCCGATCAGCCCCGATCATGATCAGCACAGCGATCGGCCGAGTGATCGGGCAGTGATCAGGGCGATCAGCCCCAGATCACTTCGAAACACCTCCGGGTTACCATCACAACGACTTTGCTTGCTCACTCGACCATATTCTCGACCTTCATCCCGACCCAGATCGTACCGACTCAGCAGATCAGGCCTGATCGGTCCTTCTTACATCATTCCTGGACAGATCCATCGGTTCTCATCGCTTGCCTTGACTTGGTATTATTCGCACGGCTCACCACTTCACATACCCCGTTCTATTCTACACCTGATCTTCGCATTCTGGGGCAGAATTAGGTGGCTTGGCCGATCGGGCCGGAACTTCGTATCACATCCAACTTCAACATCTGCACTGTTCATAACTCGACCCGATGACTGTTTTTGATATGTCGCTTCGCCATTGCTGCTGTATCTCCAATTGGTCTCAACCGATCTCGTCATATACGCCCACGTGAACTCCACTTAATATGCGTTATCCCGATCTCGATCGTGATCTTCGCCGTTCCATTAGTATCCGGGACCGGGCGTAGTAACGGTACTTGGCTTACCCCTTCACATTACGAAAGCCCGTCGTCCACTACCTTTTCGTCGTATACGCGATCAGCCTGTCCCACCTATCAGCTGTCTCATCTTGATGGGTGTTCCATCGTCACCAATCAACGGTCATGTGTGGTCCACCTTATTCTCAACATTTTCAGATCGCTTTACCACAGCCGCCCCTGAGCCTAACTGCAGCGGCGCAACGACTGCAGTTCGACTCATCCATTTCCAAATTTTCCCTTTGGCGACCACCCATGTCTGACTCAAGACGCCCTCCTCTTTCTTTTCTCGCATCCTCGGCTGCCTCTCCAGCCAATGACTCATCTCCCGGTCCAAGTTCAACTGGTCCTGCGACTTCCCTGATCACGACCGCGGCCCCGATCACGACCAGTTTCATCTCTCCCACGACAACCCTGACTTCCTATCGTCCGCCTTTGAGTTTCTACTCGGCCTTCTCCGAGTCGCCCCGTCAATTACTTGGAGCTGCTGGCTCGTCTGGTGGAGGGATCCGGCCCGCTCACGCTGGGGTCCATGGAGACTAGCCGATTGCGGTTGGGGCTCTGAAGCGCAATTCCCGAGTTAGTTTCCCTGTACGATACTAGCCGGGCGCTTAATGCCGAGTTGTTTAACCGTCGGGTCGTCATCGATACTCTAGAGCGTGATTCTGCCGATCTGGCTAGCCAGCTGTCGGCTCTACGACTAGATCGTGACAAACTTGATCAAGATCTGCAGGACATGACAAGCCGCGTTAAAAGTTTGACAGTGGAGCGTGATCAGTTGTCTGCTGATCTCGCTGCTCTGCGCATCTCCAAGCCTTCGGATACTGTCGCTTCTCTACAGTCGATGATTCGCTCGCTGTCTGTTACTGTTCGCAATCAAGGTATGTCCATCCCATCTGTTTCTTCTGCGATCCGTATATAACTTTTCTATGCTTGCTTCCAGACGAGCGCATCGAGGCGATGAAGAGTTCGATGGTCGAGATGGTGGGTCATGTGCAACAGCTCGATGACCACCGTCGCGACCATGATCAGCTGCTTCATGACAAAATTCGTACTGCCGAGGACGTGGGGCGTCTGGAAGTCGAAATGCGTTACACGGATGAACAGGTCTAGCTTCTGGTAAAGCATCTTTCGGATTCGCGCATCGGCCGTGCCAACGTACAGAAAAGGTTGCGCGAGAGTCGGAAGGAAGCTGAAGATCGCCGGCGCGAGCTTAATCTTGCTCGAGTCAAGCTTGAAACCCTAGAGCTCGATGAGAGCGCCTGGACCCAACGTAATGGCGACTTGAGGAAGATTGCGATCCAGACCATGGACAGGTGGACCGACCCGAACGCTGATTCGGGGTCGCTTCGGACGGCTTTGTAGAGATTTCCTGAGCTGATCAGCTCTCTTGCTCCGTCTGGGACACCGTCGCATAAGCCTCTTGGATCTGCCCCGCCATCGCCCACCTTCTCCGTCGCTTCTTCGTCGATCCATGATGCGGTTCAGCCCGTGATCAGCACTGCACCGGCTTCTGCGTCCACTCCATCCCGTTCGCCACTAGCTTCGAGATCGGTTTCATCGATCTTGAGTTCTGCGAAGCGTAAACGGGCAAGCTCATCGAAGAAGAAGATGGTACCTGCCAAGCGCTCTCGTCTTATTGCTGACTTGGACGACGAGTCGACAGATCTGGATGAAAGGACGCTAACTGCTCTGGTTCGATCACGCAGCGCTGATCGTCGAATTCCAGTGGCGGCCCCATCGGGCTCGACGTCGCTGACCCGGGCCGTCGCTTTGCTTGACTCCGACGGCGAGGACGAAGATGATCTGGAAGACAAGCGACCGGCTCCGGCTGCTCCTAGCGCTCCTCCACCCGCCAGTACGACGCTGACCACCCGACCGCCCAACTTCACTGGCGTCTTCATTCCAGCGAGCAAATCGGCGATCGAGCAGGACGACTATAGTTATGATCCAAATGAAAGGTTCATGGATCTATACGTCGTTATGCAGGGCAAACGGTCGCATGATCATACGGTAACTCGACGATCCTGGAGTGCCGATCAAGTATGGGATCTAACGCCTCAGGTTCTTTCGGTGAGGCGCAAACTCGTCCCTCGCTTGTGGTCCCGTTCGCCAGGGTGGATTTTTCCGATTAGGTCGTCGACGCCCAAGAACACGTAATGGCAACCGAGTGTGTTGACAAAGGGGGCCATCGAGCTTTTGATCGGTTCAGAGCCTTTGGATATCCTCATGACGCCTATGCCCAGATTGGAATTTCCTAATCGCCCCTGGTTTGTTGATCTGCAGGGACGCCTGGCCCGGTATTATCAAGAACGTGTTCAAGCGATAGGGGAGGCGACCCACGATTGCTCTGTGGTTCTTGAGCATCTTCAAGACTACAGAGCAATCCGACTCCCAGCAGTAAAGGGACGCCTGGCCCGGTATTATCAAGAACGTGTTCAAGCGATATGGGAGGCGACCCACCATTTCTCGATCACAGCGGCGATGCGTAAGGACGCGTGGCTGGAGCATTATTATCATGCTCGCAAGCGCCGACGCAGCAAAGCCGGGGCCGCTTGGGCCGTGATCTGCGACCATGTGATCGATGGGATTCAGCGCGGCGAGTGCGACTTGGACGTTTTCTTGTTTGCTGCCGTGCTGCATCTGCCTGTTCGCCGGGCGGAAGCGCGTGGCATCAAGGCCGACGGCGGGGAATGGTATCCTGGTTATGGGCACCCGACTCCGATCGTCAAGAACCCTGGCGGAACCAATACCGATCAAGCCCCATGGATCATCCGGCGTTCAAAATTTCCCGTCTGCGCACGAAGTATGGTCCGTAATTGTCGTGATAACCAGCTTTCGTTTCATTCTTTTCTTAAGCATTAATATATCACGACAACTTCTTGATAACTTTCATGTTCCATATCCACACTTCTTATCCAGGTTCCAGTACTGTCTTCATCTTGTATGTCGATCGTTCATATGCATGCGAATGTAGTTTTCGTGAATTATATGTATATATATGTCCATTGACTCTGAACCAGCTCAATCACCTTGATCTCCACTTGTTTAACCATTACCATTGGATGATCCATCACCATATGTCAACTAAGACTATTGAGACTCCTGGTTGCCTTCTTCGTGAGTTTGCACTACTCCAAATCGGTTTCGTCTCACCCGATCACGTTCAAACTCCCTTAGTAAAGCTCCACAGTTCAGATCCCGTTCATCTACCCACGCTGGATCGTCGTAACCTTTCCACTGAACCAAGTAATCACGATGGGTTCGACCAAATCGGGTCCTCTTGCCCGATCGGGTATCCAAAATCTTTTCCACTTCAAATTCATTTTGATCCAACGTTCTTTCCCAACTGTCTTCGGGCAAGAGAGCTTCGTCGAAGTCAAACCTTGGCTGATCATCGGATGACAACCTGGTTTTTGGTCGATCGGGGTATTCCCGGACCAGCTTCAGCTTCGACAAGTGGACGATCGGGAAAATTCCGTAATCGGTACCAGCAGTGATCAACCGGGCGGCATGATCGCCGATCAATTCGGATATACGGAATGGTCCATGCCACAAATGCGCTAACTTCCTGGCGTATCCTTCTTTCACGCGATCCAAGTAAAGCCAGACGCTTGATCCCGGCTCGATATTATGCGAATCAGCTTGATCATTATTCCGATCAGCTCTCTCTTGGATCGCCCTCCGCAGTCGTTCATTCACTTGTTCCCGCGCATGCTGATAATGGCGCTGGAGTCCCATACGCCATCGACGAGCTTCGCGATCTCGACCTCGGGTACATCCGACGGGAATCACCGACTCGATGGTAGATCGGGGGTCCCAACCATACGCCAAGTAAAACGGAGTATCTCCCCTGATCCGATCGAAAGAAGAATTCAACGCAAACACCAGTCTCTCTGCATACTCATCCCAATCTTGTTGAGCGGAATCCGCGACATACATCTTAATAGATCTGGTTAGCGTCTGCACCATGCGCTCGGCTTTGCCGTTCGCTTGCGAACGGTAGGCCATGGTCGCGCTTTGTTTCTGACCAAGCATCAGATTGAATGATCGAAAAAAAAAACTTCAGTCATAACACCTGGTTCCCGATCGTGCTTGATCACCTCACTTGCCCCAAACCGCCTAAAAACACATTCCTCATAGCTGCAGGCGACTTGTTGGGCTGTTCGGGTAGATCCCGCTTTCGCGATCCCTAATCCCGTGAACAGATCAGTCCAAATCAGCAACTCTGTATTGCCCTTGAACGATTTCAACAAGGACGGTATGTGATCCATCGCTATCACTTGGAAAGGGTAGGTCACCTGGATATTTCCAGGTGATCTACCCCAGATGTTCGGCATACCCTTCCCGGTTTCGCAATCTGTACATGTTCCGACAAACTTCTGGACACTTCGATATAAGCCTCTCCAATGGAAATGCTTGCGAATCCTGTGGTACGTCCGACCCACTCCCTGGTGACCACCCTCTAAACTGACGTGATAATGATGCAAGATATCTACTTGGAAGGTCTATGAGTCTTGCTGACGGGCCAGATCTGCGTCGGCCTGATCAGCTTGAACATAGTAAAACAACAAATCGTTTTCGTCAATCTCATAGTTGGACGCGATCTTAACAAAGTCTTTTGCTTCACTCTGGCTCAATTTCTACAAATCTCCATTCAGAAAAGCCTTCAAATCAACGATCCATTTTTCTTCGTCTTGTGCCTTGAAAATTCTTTCGATCCGCATTTCCTGTACTATTTCTTCTGTTAGGCTTTCTCGAGAGAGCGACCTGTTAGGTGTTGATCTGGCTCGTGATCTCGTCATGATCGAGACCTGGGCTGCTTCCTTTTTATCTTCCGCATGAATCAGCTCGGGCAGCCTATTGATCTCCACCAATTCCTCCAGCAATGCTTTATCAGTAACTATCGATCCGGTCTGATCACGCATGGCCATAGTGGCTAGATGATCTGCACTCCGATTCCAATCACGTTTCACATGTAAGAGGTCATGACTTGGCCATCCACGTAGAGCTTTCATAACACGATCATTCAACAACTTCAAACGCGGTGCTTTGCAATCGATTTCTCCAGTGATCTGCCGAATTACCAGGTTTGAATCTCCGCATATGATTACTCTTCCGATCTTTTGCTCTTGCAAGAGATCCAAACCTAGCAGCAGACCACGATATTCGGCTTCATTGACCGTGATACCCGGGGTATAGTCTGAACCAGCAGATATGACAGTCCATTCTGGCAATTTCCACAACAACGCGCTATACGCCCCTACGCCTTTCTTCACACTCGCTGATCCGTCGAAACTTACAACGATCAGATTTTCCTCCGAGCCGACGATCGGTGGGGGTATAATGATTGATTCTCGTGGTTGCTTCCGAGGAGCGACCTCGATCAGAGCTTCATCGACTTCTGATCGGGGTGTGATGCTGGCTGCTAGTGTTCCAAGAATTTCTTCTTCACCCTTGGTGCATTTGATGATCTCCAAGGTCCACTGAGATAACAGCGCTGCCCATCGCCCCAGTCTCCCGTCTAACCCGTTCGCTGACAATAACCAAGCCAGACTAGATCGCCTAGACAATACCTTGATCGATCTAGTCACCAGCATAGAGTAACAGACATCCAATACACGTAATAATGCCAGCACTTCTTTATCCACAATACCGTAGTTGACTTCGTTCGGTTTTAATGTTCGGCTTGTGAACGTCACCGGGCAATAAATTCCGTCGTGATCTTGGACCAGTGCGGCCGATATTGCCCATTTACTGGCGTATAGAATCACCACGGGAATCTTCTCCGGATCGAAATGTTTCAGTATCGGCGTCGAGATCATCTTCGCCTTCAGCATACTGAAAGCTACCATAGCTCGCTTCATATGGTCCTCTGACCCTGGCACAGTTCGATCGATCAGTGATCCAGTCTTGAGATTCGATTCAATAACTTCGGTTTCGCGATCAGTCTCACTTAGTGACTTTCCCACTCGATCACGTTCTCGTAGCCCATGATAATCCACTTCCTTCAATTCATATAATATAGCGGCATAAATTGAGACGTCTTCGATAAACCGGCTATAGTAATTCAGGAATCCGAGAAAGACTGCATAGCCTTCAGTGATCGGGGAAAAGGCAGGTTACTGAGAGCGCCCAAATCTTTCGGGTTTGCTTCCAAACCTTGGATCGACACGTTATGGCCAAGGTAGGCGACCTTGGGTTGACCCCAAAAGATCTTGACCACGCTGATCGATAAATTCCAGCGTTCGCAATTGTCAAGGAGCCGTTCGACCTTATCACATAGCATATCCCATGATCTTGCTATAACCAAGATGTCCTCTATATATGATCGCCTTCCCAAAACTGATCGGCCATGATCTTGGTCCGGTTCACACTCCGTAAACACATCGTGTAGATCGGTGGCTTCTCGATAAGCACTGATCTGGAGATATCCATAGCGAGTATTGTCGATTAATCTCTGATAGATCTGTTGGGCGTTCTTTCACCCAAACGGCATCCGGTTCCATTCAAAAAGTCCGAAAGGTGTCACGAAAGCCGAAATCTCTCGAGCACGATCAGTCATCGAAACCACCCAAAAACCACTAGCCATATCAAGCGAACAAAACCATAAAACTTTATCCAGATCTTCTAATAAATCATTGATCAGGAGCATCGGATAGACCATCAACTTCGTGAGGCGATTCACCATTCTGTAGTCGATACATAATCGAATATTGACCCCGTTCTTTTTTATCACAATCACAATCGGTGATGCCCACTGCGATGTTGAAGGTCGGATGATTTTTGTACTCAACAAGCCCTTGATCAAATCGGATAACTTTTCCCAGTATTGAGGTGCAACTTTGCGACAACGTTGAGCGATCGGTCTCGCATTTCCCACGTCTATATCACAAACAGCTCCGTAAGCGGCTGGGGGTAGGGCGTTACCCTTTCCCATCAGTAAATGGCGCCTTTTCCAGTGATCTTCTTTTTTTTGCTCGGGAGTGTTCACTTTGGGATCACCGACCTGTAGATCCTCCATGGTGACTTCTGGCATATTGGGCGATACTTCCGGCAAAACGGCCATCTGCTTCTCGCTACCTTCAATGCACTGATCACCACCTTCGTGTATACACACTTGTTCATCTACCGGATCTACCTTTTCCGGATCAGCATCACCTTGAGTCGCCCCTTGTGAGTAATCCAACTGGTGATCTACTTCGGGTTTACATTCCTCCGTAACGACTTCGGCAGATTCATCTTCCTTTTTCTCCTCAAGATCGTTTCTGAACCCCTCACCATCCTTCTCGCTCTCTGGGCCTACTGTTTTCGGTGAGCCGGGTCTGATAATATTCAAAACTTGTGGACCTTTTTTTACCCGGCTTTCCCCTGCCGCTTCGACCGACGGTCTCCTGATCAGCAGCTTGGTCGGCGTAGAATATTCAGGCTTCTCGACCATAGGTGAGGTATCTTCATCTGCTAAGTCTTCGTCACTAATCAGGTCTGTGGTGGCTTGATAAGCCAGATTCTGCCATTCAATATATCTTCGTGATCCCACTGAGACATACCCAATCTGTCGAGGTACTTTCCCTTCGGGTAACCACATCCCTAGGATCATGTCTTCGTGAACGATTAGCGGCTGATCAGATATGTTCGTAATCCTGATGTAACTTGATCTGCCGATACCCTTGACGAACGTTGGTACCCATCGTTCACCACGGGTTAGCCACAATTTCTGTTGCCGATCGCTCGGCCGAATCATCACGTCGACTGATCGGGCTACCTCGATGTTTTCGTACTGACCCATTTTGAGCATCCGCACATGAGTACCATATAAAGGGCGTCGGCCGGATAACTGAATCTGCACCTCATCCGGCAGAGTCAAGGTTCCATGAGACAGGTCGAGCCGTATACCGGCTGGTACCATGAAATCCATTCCCAATATCGCGTCTTGACCGGCTAACCGGCCAACCCAAGCGTTGAAATAGTAGACAAGGGAGCCTGCCAGAGTGATTTTTACACGTGATCGCCCTTCAGTCATATACCAACTTTCGCCGATCCCAACACATTCTTGCCTCTGGGTACTGTCTATACGACATCCCACCTTACGAGCAAAGGCGGAGTCGATGATCGAGACTTCTGCTCCAGAGTCAAATAGAATAGTGGCCTTTTCATTGTTAATCTTCCCATTAGATTTCGCTTGTTTAAACCACTTGTCGGGAGAGTGATACTTCCAGTGTCCTCGGGATTCACCGGGCTGTAGATCCAACTCCATGATCACGTCCGAACGGAAATATTCATCCACACTGAGACTGTGAATCGGACATCGATCGACGCAATTTGAATTAGAACATGCATTGTCGGTTATCTCCTTTTCCTCAAACTTATTTCCGCTACCGACATATGCATAGATGCAGAACGTAGATCGCTCGGCTCGAACCAGATTCCAACCTGGCGAGCGATCAAGTTTAACATTTTCTCGACATCTGGTGGGAGCATGCCAGATTGTTTAGTCGGCACATACCACTTGCGCATCAGATTGAAAAATTCTTCAATAGGGCAGGCACCGGCGTCGTGAATCTTCCCACAGGTTTTGCATACGAAAAAACAATGATCTGAAGGGTGACCTTTACGATCACATTTTCCACACGTAATTCTTTTCCAGCAATCACGATCTCCATGTCTGGTCGACCCACAATGCACGCATTTCTTGCGAGATCGGTCCTGATCAGGTTGAGCCCCACCAGGTTTTCGCCCATCCATGCCGTTAATCGATGATCTCGGGCGATATACTGGCTCCGTCGTAAAGATATGACGATACTGTTCCTCGTCCGAGCTTAAACTTGATTGACCACTTTCCTCTTCCGAACTGGAACTGTCTGATTCTTTCGTGATCATCCGAATTGCTCTGGCTGGTCGTGCCGCTGGTATCTTGCCCTGGTCCGGATGTGGTTTCGACCGGTACCGGTTCGATCCTACCTCGACCTTGGGTTGTCGACTTTTGGCTCGCTGCAGCGTCCTCAGGGTTAGTTCCAATTGCTCCGAATCCTTTATACGGAGCAGGGTTAGCTGATCAGCCAAATCACGACTATCCAGAGTGCCAATAAAGTGTTCGACATGCTCGCGAGCTATATCCGGGTGTCGTGGGTCTTTGATCGGCATTTTCGCGCGTAGACCAGCAACATTCAGCCGATGTAAGTATTCAATCGGTGTTTCGTCGGATCTTTTCTTCATGTGGTAATACTGTCTCGCGACAGACACCCCCGAGTTGCAATACTGCTCTTCAAATTCTTCACACAATCGAGGCCACTTCAAACGCACTTCTCGGCTCAGCTGCTTAAGCCAGTTCTTGGCCGGGCCTTTCATTAGATCAGCGAAGATCAGACATCTTTCACCTTCCTGTGTCTTGTCTCTCAAAAAGGCTGATTTAGTCCGACTCAACCAAGCTCTAGCCTGATCATCATCCATATCATTGCCGGTGAAATCTTTTAATTCCGAGATCGCCGACATTCGCACTCGAGTGATCGTTCCGGAATCACTATCAAATGCCTGCGCAGAGGCCATATTTGCCCTACGAGGCATCTTCATATCCAAATCATCCGGATCAAAATATTGACTGATCTCTCCTTCTGATTCCATGTCCACATCACTACGTGGAGGTGATCTATGGAGTCGATCTTGGTGACCGACCTGGCATATTGATCGAACAATTCCGGCCGATCGAACTGATTCCATATCCACATCCACGGGTTTCTTGACTGGTTTAGCAGTGGATTGATTCATGTTTGGTGTCGGTCGCCATGGTTGTCCTTGCCCAGGTGTGTACTGAGGTAATCCGTATTGTTCACCCACAAATCGATTCATCATAGTCGCGAACATGGTTCTCATTTGCTCTGGGACTTCTGGTATGTTGGTAGGGTTACTGTTGGGAGTCGGATTGTTCTGTGCAACTTCTTGAGCATCTTCAAAACTGTCGTCTGATCCGACTCGACCATGTTCGGGCTTCCTTTTCCTGTTCTGCGACTTGATCTTGGGGTCAATGTGCTTGATCCCTTTCGGGCGCAACGTCATACGTGTTATTCCAACCGAGGAGTCGGTGGAGTCCGCTCCAGACTATGATGACGATTGATATATTGACTCAATATCCATAGGATATTCAACCAACTGCGATCGGTGTGAAGGATCCGCGATCGGCGACTGGACCACGGGGTTCGCCCCTAGTAACGAGGCAAGGTGATCATACAGAGTTGTCATAGCTTTTCTGATCGTCTCTTGGTCCAGATCGAACAGCATATTCGCGTCGAAGGCACCAGTAGTGAAGCCAACTTCGTCGATCTGCGCCAAGAGGTTCCTTATCAGGTCAAGTTGACTGCCTGTGATCACTGGCCTGGTCGCTCGACCTTCAAGCTTCCCGATGATCTTGGGTTTTATGATCTTCATCACTTGGTTGGTAGCTAGGACTTGTGAAACTCTCGAAGATAGAACAGTCGTTCTACATCTTGAACAGTGGTCTTCTCGGCTGGTTTGGTCTTCTCTTCGTCTTCTTCGAAGATCTTCGGTTTAGGTTTCACATATTTTTAGGTGGATCACATTTATCCGCCCCCATGTTTTTCTTTCTTTTTCCGTTTTCTTCTTATGCATAGGATCGAGGTTAGCACCTCGATCCTTTCCCGGGTTATAGTTAATTTTACTATAACCCAGATCGGCCCCGATCGGAGCCATTTGGGGAGTTGTTTCATCTTTAATTTCGACCTGGCACTCCACCAGACCAGGTCGATCATCGCTTCCTTTAGAAATGGACAGCATCGGAGGCGATACGCCTTCCTCCAATACACCCGAAAGTTTCCTCCACTTTGATTTTCACATCTTTTTCATCATCAAAGGAATCACGGTGATATCCTGAGTCACCAAGTGATCCGGGCACGCGCACCAGTGTGGTGGAGCCGATTTCCAAATCCATGACCGAAGTCTTGGGTGGAATCCGGATACCCACTGGCCCGGGCGACCAACTATCGGAGGGGTACTCCGTCGATCCTGATCAGCATCGGAATCAGATGAATCACCACTGTGGTGACTGATCTGATCCTCCCGGTCATCTGGCCGGTCTTCATGCTCGTCAGGATCTATGTTAACTTCATCTCACCTTGTGTACCCGTTGATCTGGGGTGGTTACACTCACTTAGGTGGACTCGGTGACGAAAACGATGATCTTGATCAGGTCGGAGGGGATGACCTTCTCGAGACGGGGGGTGTCCTCGGGTGGAAATCTTCACCGGAGAACGGGTTGGGGTCGACACTTATTCAGTAAGGCTCATTATCAGCTCCCTTTATGTAGTCTGTAATTATGCAAACGTCCACTAACTTACATATATTTGGCTGGTAGATATCGTGATTATTTTATAGGTTGGTTAATTAGTCAGCATCTTTTGAAGGGAAACACTAAGGGCACCGCCTAAAATTGATTGGGCACCTATTCGGACATAGCCGAATATATAGTGTAAATATAAATGATCGCAATTATCTTGTTAATACTTTAGTACATGTACTTGTATTGAACTTTTGTATGTTAAGTTTCTTGTCATGCGGGACATCACCTTCGTTTTTGGTGTCTGTGATGCACTCATTTGCTAATGTAAACGGTCCTGGATGGCCTATACACCTGGGACAACCTAGGCAAACTTTTGCTGACCAGAGAAGAATGTACGGGTGTTCACCGTCAGCAGCGATGCGTGCGGCGGTGAACTCTGCTCAAGATAAATGGGGCTGGTCTCACATCGAGCCAGCTCCTACGACAACGGTGAGGTGGTGGCGGCCACGACTACCTGTGGAGCCACCTCACCCAGGATTATCATTATTAACCTTTGCTACCAAGGGCGGAATCTTTGGGGGTGTGAATGGGCCTGGATGGCGTTTACACCTGGGAAAACCTAGGCAAACCGTTGATGACCAGCGAGGAATGTTCGGGTGTGGGGACGAGCCTGAGGGGACACTACACTCAGATTTAAGTGTGCAATTTTACGTTGCAAACGAAGAAGAAAAGCGAGGAGGAATGCTACGGGTTGTGGAAGTGCCGGTGGGACTTCCACATCATGTATTACTTAAGCAAGCCGCAGAGGCTAACGAAGGATGGATGCACGGGGGTTAGGATATGCCTACGGGGCCACACCCAGGATTGTTTGTGGACAATTTCGATGATATACAGAGTGAACAACTCTGGAAAAGATTTTATGGACTTGTATCGGCGTGGCGATGGCTACTCCGGGACCAAGTTGTTTTTCAAGTAGTGTTGTTAAAGAAAACCGGATTCGACTGTTAAGCAGTTTAAAGTGCATTAACAGCCATGACCCAGCACCGGATCACGACTTCAGACGACAAGACCAAGAAAAACAAGGTTTGCCGAGCAAGGACCCGACCTACATGTTAAATGAGCCTAGATTACATTCTAGTCTTTATATGTTCGAAGTAGCTAATGGTAGAGACTAATTAGACTACATTTTACTCATACTACAAATACCACCACCAGTAGGACAATTTTGTGCCATAACTTAAAGTACCATTGCAATTATAATAGTAAGTTATGTACTTATTCACTCTCAAGTTCGCATTCGATATCTTGTACAAGAATTTGTGTGATCATTGTTTCAGAAGAACACTTTCATTGGAAGAATTAATATAGAGTAGGGCTATATATTTTTCCTTCGGCTACTATAACGTGTTTTTCTTTAAAAAGCTTTCAATGATCCTTGTTTAGCATAATTTATTCCTATTTGCTGAAGCAGGCATAACCACCGAAAGCAGCATACTTTTTTGCCCGTTTCTAATTCTTGTTAGCATATCTGCTATATTATCTGACATTGTCATCTTAATCTACCTAATATATTCTTTTATTTTACCAACTAGCTTTAATAACACCTGAAAGCATTCCGTGCGCAGCAAGCTTTCTGAGCATATTACGATTTTTCGGGTGCAACCTCTAAGACGCCCTGTTAATTCGCATCTATTTCTCACTCTGTTTTGCGCATAATTTCTTGCCAGTTTGTGAACTATGAGTATTTTCAACTTCAAAACTCGCCTGATGCAGATTGCAGTATTTATAGTCTTAAAAAAGGGAGGGACGGCATGAAAGATTTCTAATTTTCTTTACTAGATAAACTAAATTAACTGCGTGATAAAAACACATTTTGCCTAGAGATAGTTGGTATTAT
>MIQA02008179.1:0-14629 GCA_001887855.2 Sclerospora graminicola | reverse complement strand
CTTGGCCGCCGATTCTCTTTGTTTTGTACGGTAGGTTTCGAAAGTTGCTTTCATCATTACCACAGCTTTGTCCATTCGACGCCCTGATACAAATCCCTGCTAATCAATTTACCAAGGAAACCTTGTAGCCGCCGGGCAAGTATTTTTGCACATAATTTATACCCTGTTGTCAATAATGAAATTGGGCGATAGTCAAGAGCGTTATTCGAATCACCCTTCTTTCTTAAGGGAATCACCACTGCCTTTAAAAAGGAACGAGGTGGTGAACTTCCTTCCAAAATCGAGTTGAATAATCTTGTCAGGGGCTCAAGTAAAACATCTCCAAAATCTTTGTAGAAGTCATTTCCTAACCCGTCCTGCCCAGCTGCCTTCCGTCTTTCTAGACATTTGATTGCCCATTTCACGTCATCCTCCTCAATTCGCGCTAGAAGGGCTTCATTATGGGCACTTGTGACCTTCCGTGTCTCCGGTATCTGCATAAACTGTGCTAATTTCTCTCGTAATTGTTCACTTGGCATTGTTCTGTGGCTAAATCCCATTATTGGTCGCCATGTGGCTGCAAATTTGTCTGGAATTGAGAGAGAGGCTGGAAAGGGAGGGCCTGAGAGCGCATCAATTTTTGTAACTGTTTGATCCCGTTCCCAGACTGAAGCTCGTTTAAATAGCCAACGGACATCCGATGGGGATCTATGTAGTCTGAGGCCTCGTCGACATGCTCGTTCTTTCTCTAATACTCCAGATAAGGACGATACTATATTCCGCCTGGTCTTTGCATTGTCCCGGACCATTCGTTGCAGATGTTGCACTCGTCGTCTCGCCGTTTTGCCACCTTCTTCCGTATGTGGTAAATAATGTCTCGCCAGATATCAATACGTGTATCCCAGCTAGTGTCACCATCCGGTCTAGTATTGGATTTCGTAATTTGCTCCCGTAAAAGTGCATGTATGTGGTCATTACCTGACCCCGCAAAGGGGTAAGGCATTCGTCTGTTATTCATGTACTTTTGGGATATGCTGGGGTCTTTCAAACATAAGAACACCTGGTTGTGATCTGATAATACTGGTGGCGCTTCTACAGCCACCCAGATTACCCAGTTCTTCCAGTTATCGGACACATAAAAACGATCGATCCGGCTAGCTTGATTTCCGCGCCAGAATGTATAATGATTGGAAGGGTCTATAGTCAATTCCTCTATGGCCGGCATCATCAATAGTCTTGCGTCCCATAATCCCCACTCCTGCACTATTCTCACTAAAGCCTTACTCTCTGGTCGCATTACTTGTTGCCCCCCAAGTCTGTCCAACGTTGGTAAATCTACGCAGTTAAAGTCTCCTCCCAGGATGCAATTCACAGGTTTTCTCGCTAACATCATCCGAAAAGCTCCGAAAAAATTTTCTCGACATTTGAAATCACCCGATGGTCCATACACATTGATCACTACCACATCATTCCACTTGACTATAATTAATCTATTTGACCACTCAGTATTCATCCACGGAATAACTTGGTCTGCCACCGTCGGGGATAATAATATTGCTACCCCTCCTTGTTTCTCGGTGTGTATGCTCCAATATGACAATGTTTTGTGTCGATTACGATGACCCCATATGGCCGCCCACTTTCGAGACACCTCTTCCTTTCCTCTAATGAAGCAATATGTGTTTCTTGAATTAAAATTATGTGTGCCACATAATTCGATTTATTCCACCTCCAGGCATTAAACCATGCATCGATGTCTTTTTTGACAAATCCTCGAACATTTTGACTTAGAAATACTGAAGTCAGCTTGTTTAACTCGGATGATGCCTCTCCCAGTGACGGCTGATATTCAAGATCTCTCATTAGTCGATGTGTCGTAAAAATGTCCAATTTTTGCATGTTAAAATATGATGACATCGATGTCTGTCCTACCGCGGTGCCCTTAGTAATGACGCCGACTATCATCGTCGGATTCTAGAGCAGGCATTACTTTGGTCCCCACTAGTTCCATTATTCCTGCTGAATACATGAACATAAATAAGTTCTTCCACGCTCCAATAATCCCAGTATTGACTCCCTCGATATGAGCCGCGTAATCCGAGTTCGTCTCCATCAAGCGTAGATGTCTCTGTAATAAACATACAATGGTGTCCGTCACTTGATAATTTTCTCCTAAGAGAGCCGCTATCTGTTCTGCGAATAGGTTCGCACTAATCAGCATGTTTGCTAATATCGACATTTGTCTTGGAGCTAACAATCGTAATATTGCATTTCCTCCGTATTTTATCTTCCTTAGTCTTGCCCATTCCTGTGAGCTCTTCATGACCGCATGTTTTTGAGCTGAACTATTCATGACATTAAAACGGGTCTCCCAGTCAGAAAACCAGTCCCCTGCTATATCCACAAGCCCCTCTCGTTTACCCGCATCGACTACTTCCAGCCAACATTGTTCTCTCCATGTTTTTGTAAGTTCAACTAATACCCTTCCATGCACACTATCGAGAATATAATGAGAGCCTGGTACTTCTTTCAGCAAGTGCATCAATCTGTTTCCTTCTAATCGTGCTACTTTCAGCCAGAGCGTCTTCGTTGAGCTGAGTAGCGGGAAAGGGATTCCCGTATGCTCTTCCCATTGTAATAATAAATGGTTCCATGCCGTTTTGAATTCGTCCATCGATAAACTCATTATATTTGGTGCCGAGTCACATTTCATTAATTCATCACAAAGTTCACGTTGGACCGGAACTATATCCATGTCTTCGACCTCCCCTCCATTAGTTTCTCTCCGACAAATTCGCTTGGACTCAGGCGTTTCTATCGTTTGAGATTCTATTGTGTCCTGCGAACTCTCCCCATGTTCTGATTCTTTATAATCCGAGTCTGAAGCGGCACTGTCCATTATCTGTAATTGTCCTTTTTCCGCTGTGTGATCCCACCACACACGTTCGTACCACTGTTGGAGTATCGGCTTCGAGATTTGGTATCGCTGTTGCAGTTTCATGCAAGTTTCCTGGTCTGACAGATCAGCTTGGATCAACTTCTCTTGTTCCGATAGCGATAGTTTCATCACCGTATCGGAAAGAAGTGTAACAATTCCGTCATTCGGGGATCCCTCGACCTTAATATCTGCGTTATCTCGCACTTCAGCCCGTGATGAATCGTAGGACCAGATAATCTTTGTAACAGATCCGTATAATCGCCGTCCCAATCTTCAGGATCCCATGGAGATTGACTGCCATAGCTGGTGATTAACCCATCCGGCGTTACTACTAATTCATGAGAAGAAGCTGACGAGACTGAGCCATTAGGTTCATCCTGTCTCGAGATGTGTGACTGCCCAGTTGGCCTACCAAATCCATCCTCGTCTTCATGTTCACCTGTGATATCATCATGTCGTTCATCCTTGAACTCTTCATGTCACTATTGTCCTTCATAGTCACATCTTCCGTTTCGTGAATCCGTTGCCCATTTAGCAGAGCCGAATAGTGTTGCCCACTATATATCAAAATCAACAGACGGTGACTCTCTTGAAATTCCATCAATTCAGCCGTAAGGTAAGTTTTCATCTTCTCGTAAAATATTCCCACAGTCATCGGATATTCACCACTTGTTTGGAATGTTTTGCCTCTGATTGTTCTTGTTTCTGGGACGAGATGTGACAAAACAGGCACTTTCATCCCCGTTGGGTGACTTATTACAAAGATTTCCCTTTGAAGCAGCGTACTGAGGGTTTTCAGTGTGTCTGTGCACCCCCATTTAGTCCTTGGTATAATCTCGTCAATTTTCGTGCTACTACCCGCAAATTCCAACAGGTATTCCTGGAAACTGCATTCGAGATTTCTTTGGCGTGATCGAGTCATTTGCTCGTCCCAATTCCAGTAACGTGGGTTTCCTCGTTCCGGGAGGAAATTTTAAGTCAAAGTCCAAAAGCGCCCTGATTATACACCCTTCCTTTAACTTCTTGGCCATCGCTTCCAACCGTTCAACCTTATCAACTAACTGCTGTGAACAGGCTAAAGCTTGACATACCGCATAAACCTGACAATTCCCTGTCGCTGGTGTGGATGTCTTCTTTAAGCCTAATGCTTGAATAACGTGTGATATTGATGTCAAGTCCACGTCGCTTTCCTCTTGATTCTGTGGCATTGGCACTGGTTTAATAGCTCCTTCCTCCTGGTCCACTTGGGAGATAGCTTCGTGTAGAAAAGTTTTCACCTGTCCTTCTTGCATTAGTAAAGTGGCCGCTTTCTTTTGCAGGATTATTGCTTTCTGCTCACGCTCGAGCTGGCGTGCCCGGCGATCCTTTTTCTGCTTTTTGCCTTGGTCATTTGTAGCGTCTGTTACTTCTGACCCTCGGTTTTCCGTTTGACTTTCTGGTATTTTGTGATCGTCTTGAGTTGACTTAGCTATGTCTCTTTGTAGGCTGGACTCAATCTGGGTATTAGTCGTTTTCATCTCATTGAACATATCGTCTTTTGGACTCATTCCTCCACGCCCTTTAAAACGCTTGACTGTCACCCAGTCCGATGAAGACTGTTGACATTGAGATTCGATTTGGTGATCCTCCTTGTGTTCACCGTTCATCTGGTTCACCCCTGTGTCATCCTGTTTGTTCGGTGTGACACATGCTATTGGTGCCTGTCCTTCATATTTGGTAACTGCCGCACCTTTTTCTTGTGTTCTTGTAATTTTTGAGCCTGCTCTTGACTCTCCCTCACCGCATCCACCTGTGCACGAAGTTCGTCCATACTTTTAAATGTTGCTTCTTGAGATGCGTATTGTTTTAACTCTTGCAATTTGACTTCAATGCAATTCGATTTGAGCAATTCTGCCAACGGTTTAACGCACTTCCTCATAGGGTGCCCGATATCCCCGCACCGTAAACACTGTTTTCGCCCCCTGATAGAGGGGTGTTCAATGATAATCATTGTATGGCCCCAATAAATACGTCTCACATCCTTTAATGCTGTAGGGCAAGCATCAGATTCCACTATAAATTCCCATGCTGTTGACGTGTCCGAAAAAGACCCTCCTTTGTCCAAGTCATCTAATTGAAAGTCCACTCCAAGCAACGTTTTTAGAAAACCCGATAGCTTGATAAGATCCACTGATCTCGTTATTTTTTTCAATATACATGCGTAAAACCCATCATGAGTAAATCGTTCCCCATTACTGTCCAGCTGATTCTTCCATGCTGATGCGTCCGCAGAGGCTGCCTCACGATGTAAGTTATAAAGCGGGTGGTCATACCTATGAAATGGTACCATTAATCCCACAAACTTCTTCGCCATTTCCCGCGTATAAAAGTGAAAGTATAACGCATGCTTTCCACCATCGTAGCTAATGTTCTTAACTTGTGCCACCATACGCCATAACTCTCCACTACCCGATCCTCGTGTGGCAGCTGCTGTCGCTATACTTTCTTGTATGCTCTTGGTGCTTAAGAAAGCTTCTTTAATCGGACTCTCGCCTTTTAAGTTCATTACCAAGCATCCTTCTACCTGTGCTCTTATAGTCTGCACCAGTCGTACCTGCTCGTCAATTTTCATGATTCTTTTCAGGACATGTGGTAGTTGCTTTGCAATAATTGTTCCTTCTACCAATCCTTGCACAATTCTCCACTCGTCATCGCCGCCTTTTCGCACCGTCATTGGTGCAAATTTTTCATACTGCTTCTCACCAACTTCTCGTAATCTGCTTATTTCCTCCAGCGTGTAAATTTCGGTTTTGAAGAGAAACGTCTTGTTAACAGTTTTTCTTCGTCCCTGTTCTTTAACCCAGGTCCTGCCACCTTGTTGATCCAGCCTTGTAGTGGTGCTGGCAATACCTCCGCTTTTTTTACTTTTTCTTGTCCTATCGCCCTCCATAGTATGCTTTCGAAGGACTGCGGTGACCCTGAGCTAGTAGCGCCAGTTCAATTACTCGTTTGCACCATTCGGTCCATTCTTTCTTGCCATGGACCACAATAATTCATAGAAATCTAACAGTCTTTCTGTCTCCGATGCTTTCAGGTTCGGAAGTCGTTTAGCAATATCCGAG
The DNA here is from genome assembly GCA_001887855.2 of Sclerospora graminicola. Lineage (NCBI taxonomy): Eukaryota > Oomycota > Peronosporomycetes > Peronosporales > Peronosporaceae > Sclerospora > Sclerospora graminicola. Next base: position 8,611 of record MIQA02008179.1, on the reverse strand, counting down.
AGCCGCGATACTGGGCCTTTCGCCTTCACGTATATTCCTGTGAACAGTTCTTGGGTGATGTCCAACCAGGCCTGCGTTCGTGGCCTGGTGGCTGAGGCTTGAGTGAGGGCCGTGTGAAGCGCCTGAGCTAAAAATTTTTTTGGATCTTGTGACTCAGCCTGTCCCAGAATCCCAATCCTTGCCTCACTTTCGTTACTTGATTCCTTTACTAGTTCAGGTTGGTTTGTAACCTGAGTTATGTTACTTACATCCGGTAATAATACCGGTTGGACCGATATCTCTGATTGTTGATGTGACTTATCCTTTACCGTATCTACCAGTGATACCGGTTCTGATTCCGGTTCCCGGTTGACCTCTTCTGTCGTTGAAGTCGTAAGTGCTCCCGGTCCCGCCTCCTCAGCCTCGGATGACTCCGTAGATTCCGGGACAATTTCGTCAACCACTCTCTCCGTTCGCTGATCCAGCTCACGCCCGTGCGTTACCGTAGTCTTCCCCGGGTTGTCCGGGTCCGTACTCGGACCCGGGTCATGTAATAACGTCCGGGTTTCGTTGCTTGCATTCATGGTAGTCCTAAACCCTATCGAAAACAATTAGGGGCCTATATCGCAAATTTAGAACTATCCAATCACAATTGAGGTCACACGGATAGAGGAAAGCGAACATTTAAATTCGTACTTATAGAAATTATGGCCGATTTTTTGAGCTGCAAAAAATATATGGGAAGAGAATGTTCAGGTATATACATAATTTTGAATTGGCACGGTATAGATGGCCATAATCTGCTGCGAAAAAAAACTGACCAATCATTCATTAGTTATCTGAAATTATGGCACCTGATTGGATAGTCGGCTTATCACCGGTCATAATCGGGTTTTTACATCTAGGTGGCTACAAACATATGGTTCGTAGATAAGCGTGACCACAAGTGTACGTAAGTGGCCAAAGCATGACCACAAGTGTACGTCGGTGACAAAACAAATACCGGTATGTTAAAAAAAAGGATATTGTCAAGTATCAGCTGTTTAAAGCAACCGTATATCAAAATAGGAAAAGCGGTCCAAAGTGGATAAAGCGGATGTTTTAGATTTGTGGATCCGTCATTCATCGTCATAGTTCTAAGGTAAAAAATGAAGCGTTGATCGGGTTAATCGAGATTGTACAACAACACAACAATTCACTTACAGCTGAGGAAGGACTGACCATAACTTTAGAAACATTGTGGTCTATCAAATAATAGATGGAACGTAAAAAATGAGTAAGAAAAAAAACGAGTGAAACATATTCGTATGAAGACAAATGTAGGTAGCTCTGTATTTCCTCGCAAGCTTTCTTTCAGAAACCACGTGAGTGTACTATCTCGGTAAGGAATCCGATCTGCAGCTTGTCTATAGCCCACAATGTTTTGTTTAGCAACACCAAATATCGATAAAATATGTTTGAACTACATACTTTCTCAAATGATGATGAATGACGGGAGAAAATCACAAAACCAGCACTAGTCAGAGCATCAATTTTGAAAATCAGCACCTGTCGCAAAACAAGCACCTCGTGGTTTCAAAGAAAAGCCCACTTTACCCCTGTACCTTAAAAAGGGTACAACTAATCTAGTATGTGACGTGCGGCACAAACCGATCCCTTCCAGTTGTCCAAAGCTCCGGTCGTATTGATGATTTAGTATTATTTTAGGGCTGAATTTAAGCACAAGGGAGCAAGCGCTCTGCTATTTAGTATGGTAGTAAAGTAGTAAATATAGCAACAAATTTCAAGTATGAAGTGTAGCGACGACCTCATCATGGCCTAGTCTGAGCTAAATTTTGCGATCGTTCAGAAACGATGTTCCGGACACTGTCCATGTTCATACCCACCTGCACCACACATTATATTAGCCTGCGCGCTGTACTACATGTATTGATGTCTAAGGGCTGTGCATCGTGTAATTATCGATGTCCCTTGGGTCGTGCCGAAGGCTTCGGGCGAGGACTCGCAGCATACGCACAACCTACTATTGTACTGCTATCTCTATTATGTATATTTTTTCATCTATGATTTCTGTACAAATGTGCTGTTTTCAGAACACCTCATGGAGGTGTTCCGGAATTACACGATCTCGGAACAGTAGTGTGTCAAACATCAATTTGTTTTGTCCAATCATGTGTCACTATTTTTCAGTACAGAATGCCATACCGGCACTTGAACAAGGGCCTTAATAATTTTTTGATCTTAAATCAACTTGACCCAGGTCTACACGCACGCATTAGAGTAAGTATCCACGTCGATATGATGAATAAGAAAAAAGTTCAAACCAAACAAACTTATTGTTAGTAGTATTCCCGACAGGCGGGACGTTCTAGCGGTCGAATGCTACCCATATACGTCGAAATCTCTCGCAATCCGACATTTTGTCGAAGTTCGCCTTCCATTTGCGCACCACTCGGTATCCATAATGACTGAATACATGCACTCAATCCGTTTCATGTAGATATCTTCGACCGAGTCTGACAAGCCTATCCACGACGTGTTCCAGCTCAATCTTTTCGTAAGGTGTGAAACCGAATTTTAAATTATCTCGGATCTGGTGTGAGAGGTATTTCTTGACATAGCACTTGCAGAGAGGAATTCGTACATCAGGGAACTCAGAGGTAAGCAAAGGTATCTCTGAAAGTCTTTATCAACAATGAAGCATTCATTCCGCGTCCAGTCTTCGTTTGTATTCTTGAATGCCTTACCACCTATTGTGATTCGGAGCGCGTCCATTCTCGACGAGTCCATGTGACGTACACATAACCATTAGTATGTTCCAGCTATTGAATTACCAACCAATATGTGACAGTATCCACCAGTATACTATACTTTGCATCGGTACATGCTGCCGTGCCGGTATGCATCGTGGATCATAAAGCAGAGCATCTTGTAAATCTTAATGCAAGAACTTTTCGTAGTAGATTTAAATACTATCTGTTATTTTTCTTGTAAATGAATTGGAGTTGTATTTCGCGAAGTCTTTTTTGGCAATGATTTTTATGATGTGTGGTTTAAATTTTAACGTGACCCAATGCTTCGTGTCTGGCATGAGTTCGATCTCATGTCGAATATGTATTTTTTCTGGGAATACGTCAGCGTTTATCCAAAGCACATTGTTACTAGGGAAAAAAGGAGCGACCAGAAGGGAGCGACCAGTACCACTATTACGTAATCACAACGAAGCGACCGCGCGTATGAAAAGGCACACATGTGCATAAATTCAAGTTGGCACTTTGGAGGTTAAAAACTTGTTTATTTGGTATAGTCATCAATCGCCGTTTTATCCCATAATGTTTTAAATGAAATTACATCTTAAAATGTCGTAAACCTAGACGCAATCGTGAATACAATGATGTATACAAAACACCAACCCCACCCCAACAACGGAAAGGCTCCGCTCCGCACGGAGACGGAAGTTCGGCGGCCATCTACACTCTCATTGAACGCAGTAATCTAGACCGCAAGTCTAAACTCGACAGTACTGGCCGCATCTGCTACGTACGACTGTTACTTTTTTCATTTTCCTTATAAAGCTCACGAACTTGTATACACCACTGATTATATGTAGGAACTAAAGAATGACCCGCTCCTGCTCGATAGTTTTCCGTTGGTGCGACTTATGAATGCTATGCGTCGATTAGTATGTGACTCGGACATATTTACGTGCAGGAGCGCTTAAAGCCCTACGCTACGCCATCAGTAGCAGTAGCAGCGTTAAACACTTTGTGGGTCTCAATTTACCAGTATTTGTAATGTGTTCACTGGAGCGGGAGCAAAATACTTGGCGGAAAGAGTGCAAAGCTTAAAAGGTGGTGCGTAGGGTGATGGAAATCGATGCCGCGCAGATGCCAACAAGTCTTGTGGCATCGCTGACGGCCATTGCAGGACACAACGATGACAATATGCGGCGAGTGTCTTTAGAGACGAAGCGAGAGGTAGCTCTTCTAATTGTAGATGTCGTGGCACAAGCAAATGGCTTCAAAAAATTGGGCGATGCCTTTCTTGAGCCATCATTTCAAGATCTGGCCGATTCGCTTCTAATGACGCTATTGTTGATAGTTCATACTGAATGAGCCGTCAACACGCAAGTTTGTGGAGCCGTTTGTCGATTCACTGGTTTTAGTGGCGCTTTTTACAGATACGGGATCTACCTGCTGGAAATGAGCGAAGACAGCGATGGATGGCAAGTCGTAATGCCGTCGTTACGATGATGCGCTCGTGGGCAGAAATGGTGGTGTTGGTGAGCAATCCACAAGTCCTGCAGTCATTGATTCAGCTACTGGTACGGCCAGTGCGTGAGTACGTTCAGAAAGCAGTGTTGTCCACTTTTTGCGATATATTTTCAAGAAAACAAGCTATGACTAGTCGGCAACAGACACTGCAGCTGACACGCCATCACTACATATGTCTCTGTCAAGTGCAGAGCAACTGCCACTGCAGGGACCACAATCTCCTGGATAACTACACGGTCATTATCCTGCTCGATATGATTCATTGTGACATCCTGGAGGCATGAGTAACTCTAGGGACGAGCCAGTCTCGAGCACTGGCCGAGCCAGCAATGGATGTGCTCACGAATATTTTGCGAATGGCATCGCGTTACAAAAGGCCATGATTCTTGTGCCGACTCATTGTAGTCAATTTGGACTGGTACTCAGTTGACGGTAGTTCTCGCAAACTCCTTCAGTGTTGGATGATGGAAGGTTCAAAGGCATTGCGTCTCTTTGCGACTTGCTTATTGCGTGCGTTGCTTCGGTCTGAGGTGGCTGATTTTGATAAGTGGGGGTTGATGCCTTGGTAACCCAACTTTCACAGGAAGAGGAGATTGCCGAGGCGGCATTAAGTGTGTTGGAAGAAGATGGTTACACGCCTGCATGTCTTTTGGCGATGATTCTCAAGCGATTATACAGCTCAAAGACAAGCGAGCCGAATCACTGCTTCTTAAATCGCTTTCACTTGATGAGGGACTTATTTTTTCCGCGACACAGGTGAATGGATCCCACGCACTCTTGCCGCCTGGCGTCTCGAAAAACAGATTTCATACGTGCACGCCGTCGAGCGCTCGCTCTTACATCGTGATGTCGCTGGGCGTGAATGCGGGTCAAATAGTAGTTTGACCAATACTCGGCAAACATGTTCTCCCACCTCCATTCCTGTCAAGTTACCAATGAAGCGAGGTGGTGGTGTGGGGCTTAAACCAAGTGTGAAAGCAGTCAGCGGTCTCTATGGGGATTAGATTGGCAGTATCGTATGCCACGAAACATGGAAGTTAAGATTGTGAGGCCACCAGCAAGTGGTCCGTCCTCCTTCGGACATCATCTTGGAAACGTATATTGATGGCGCAATGCGCGACGAGGATGAGACTGCCGCCATCGATGACGAACTTCGAATGAACTCAATTCGTGTGAAAGGAATTGTGGTTGATGCCACAACCTATTGTGGTGAACTCACAGCAGACATTACAGGCATGCTTGTTCTTGGGCACACAACCGGTCGATCGCCGGGGATTTACGAAGCCTCCTCCTCACAGCAATGAAGGTTTTGTATCTACGAGCGGATCAGCTAGTGGTGCTGGCATCAATCTTTCGAGTAACACTCAACAGAAAATGTTGTGCGCGCGATCAGTGTCCAACTCGGCTGGAGGAAGTATGGACCGTACTACAGAGTCCATGTCTTCATCGTTAGACTTTGCTGACAATGGATCGTCGGTGGACTTTGCCAAAGGAAGAATATAAGGACTGCAGCTCGTGCCAGCCTGAACAACGGTCACCGCAAGTTTTGTCGGCACCAGAATGTTCAGTATACACTCCTGGTGAGCGTGCTATGTGGAACTCACGCGTAGAGATGGATTCTTGTGGGGGTTCTTTGGACCAAAGAGACAACCGAGGACAAGAAGTTTGTCGCAGAGATTGTTGCGTATAGGAGTCTACTGGAAATTCCATACTTCATGATAAACTGGAGATATTTCCACCGTATGTAGGTAGTTCTCCTTAAATGAAATCTATCGGATATTTAAAAAGGAAAGTTAACGTTGATAACGGCTCGTGGCATTGTAAACCACCTTTTGGAGTATGTTTCTGAGTTTGGGTTGGGGGTCTTGCATTAAACGCCTTTGCCCACAACGGTGAGTAGTCGGAAACCGATACCACGGCCGAATGAGTGTCCGTCCCTAAATCGTAATCCTTCCAGCTCTGATGCTTTTCGCTCCATAACATTGCGTCCATGGCTTCAAGGCGTTTAGCCGCGGGTTGTTCGAAAAACTCTGCTCGCTCACTTCTGCCAAGGTAGTGATTCAACTCCATGAGATCGCGTTCAATGCGATACCGGATTGCATTCAAATCGACTGGAACCAAGGAAGAAGTTTCAATCGACTTGATGTCGAACGGATCGCGCAACCAGCGGCTACTGAAGTCCAATCCACTTTCGGCCGCAGCAATCGCATTGTTATAGTATTCGTCTTTGTGTCGCTCCGTGGCCGTAGCTTTTCCATCTTCCAACTGAATTGTACGCTCAAAATCTCAGCAGCAACCAATACATCTTCTCGGTACGATTCAGGACGGGGGTGATTCGCATTGGACGTGTAGCGGTTCAAAACGTATGTAGTAGTCGTACTGGATGTCTCAGCATGTGCAACCCGTCGTGTTAACTCAGCCGCATGGCCACAAGGTCCATGTTGCATCCAAACGTCATACTCACGCTCTAAGATCGGCAATGCAGCTCGTAAATACTCGTCATCGTATTCCGGTTCAGTGCCAATTTATTCAAGGTGAGCAACCAAACTAACCAAATCTGAGGGTATCGGAGGCTGGGATCGCGTTAGATAATAGATTCGTCCTCCGTTGGGCACAGGGGTTAGTAAGATGAACAACATTTGAAAGCGCTATGATGTGCTCCGGAAGATTTCGAAGGACAGATGTGAGTATTTTTGGCTCTTCCATGTTCTCTATTATGAGTAGGTGGAGATTTTCGCATGATTCTTTGATTCTATGGGAGGTGGCGATGGCTTCTTTTTTTACTTTCATCCGTGATCTACCCGCTGCTCGTTTTGAGGCCCAGACTTGATGCCACCCAATTGCGACTCAAGTTTGCGTTTAACACCCGCCGAGTTGGCTGAAGAATTTGTCGTTGGAATGACAGTCGTCGCCATATTGGCAGAGCTGTTTCGTTGTTTTTTATGATCGTGGGCTAAAAACCGTCTTCATGTTGCTCAGAAACATTGTCCACCTTTGCCTTTCCAGTCGGAGGCACGTGTATCGGCACACGATATGATATCCGGAACGTCATTTGCGTGGCGCCTTTGCTCAAACTCGCTTCAGACGGTACTAAGTCCAGAGAATCTTGTAGTTGCGGAGGGTTCTAGATATTAAACTGCGTTTCCATGCCTTGTATACGCATCTGCATGAAGATTTTCTCAAGCGCACTTGAACAATCGTGTGATTCAAAGCTGTAAATGAGCTGCGAACCCGCATCACCTAGTGGTCAGTGACGATTAGTTTATAAACATGCGTTTCTTTCAAATGAGCGCTTGTCTACTACTTCATTGACAAACTACGGTATGCGTGGTAAGAGGTACGGGTATTGGAAGGTGCGAAATTAGTGTGACTTATTGTGGAATATTGAAAAAGAAAAATTAGTGTGGCCCATGGTATTCGCGCAGCCACACTAGTTTCCCACCCACAGTAATGACACTTTTTACTGTACTGTTTCCATGGGAACGGTCTACTACGCCTTCCTTTTCGGTAATTACTTGTTGAATTTCCGCCAATCGTTTCTTCGTTTGTGCCTCCTCGATGAGTAATTGCGTATTTTCGCGTTGTCTATCTCTCGGCGTCAGTCTTCCTTGCTTAGATTTTCCAGTGTCTTCTGGCTGTTGTGGCCGTAATGGTCCTTCCGAACTTAAAGGCTCTTCCTCTGGTTGGTCCTCAGTTGCGTCTACGTTGCTCTTCTCGACCTCATTCACTTCCTTGGTGTGAAGTTGATTATCTCTACTTACCGTTTCATCTACCTTACCTACTTCAATTGCCTCTTTTGCTGCGGCTTTTTTTTTCCTGATTCAGATTATTTCGCATATGCATACCTATGGTTTCCCCTTCTTTCCTCTTTTGTGGTCCTTTTGTAGACCGCGAGACTGTGGTCCATTCATTCGATCTCTGTCCTTGTGCCTTCTCGTCTTGGACGCTCTTTACATTTTCGGATTTGACTTGGACTGCTTCTTCCTCAGCTCGAACCGGGGTCTTTCCAGTTTTCGACTGGGTAGCCCCTGTCTCCTCTTGGTCGGTGCCTTGCTCCTTGTCGGTGCTCATTTTCTTGCCCCGTTTCTCATCATGTGCTATACAATTAGTACGCACCTCTGTCCGTAAAGCGTCCATACTTGTGAAAGTCGGCTCTGGCACTACCAGTGCCTCAACCTCCTCCACCGTTACCACAATGCAGTGTTCCGTGACTAATTTGTGCTGCGTCATGGTACAGCCCCTAATTTGGTGTCCGGGCTCACCACACCGCAGACAGTGCCTATTCCCTCGCGATCCTGGGTGTTCCAGAGTTAATGTCGACCCACACCATATGATTCGACGTACCTCTTTTAAAGCCT